>JARFIX010000512.1:0-39308 GCA_036346125.1 Lycocerus yunnanus | reverse complement strand
AACAGACAATTCCTAGTCAAGCACGGTGAAGAACTCACAGATATATACCCAATCCGTTCAGGCGTGCCGCAGGGCAGTGTCTTGGGCCCAGTCTTATATCTGCTATACACTGCGGATCTTCCAACATCCACGACAACAACGGTAGGAACCTTTGCTGATGATACTGCTTTACTCTCATCGCACAATGATCCAGAAGCTGCCTCAAGAAATTTACAGAAAAACTTAAATAAAATCCAGGAGTGGCTCAAACTATGGAGGGTTAAGGTAAACGAAACAAAATCTATGCATGTCACATTTACCATGAGAAAAGCTACCTGCCCACCAGTAACCTTGAACAATTGCGTTTTGCCCCAGGCCGAAGACACAAAGTACCTAGGTATACACCTGGATAGAAGACTCACTTGGAGGAAACATATATTCAATAAAAGGAAGCAGCTTGGCATTAAATCTAGCCAAATGTACTGGTTGATAGGCAGAAAATCACAATTAAGCTTAGAGAACAAACTTTTAATTTATAAAGTAATATTAAAACCAATCTGGACTTATGGTATCCAGCTCTGGGGAACTGCAAGTCTATCAAACATAGAAATTCTGCAAAGGTTCCAGAATAAAATGCTTCGTACTATTGTTGCGGCTCCATGGTACGTGTCAAACGAAATAATTCATCGTGATCTTCAAATTCCTACTGTGCACAACGAAATTAAAAACTATATTGACAAATATAAAGATCGGATAAACTCCCACCCAAACGAGTTGGCAAATGAGTTGCTTAATAGTACTAATGAGACCCGAAGATTGAAACGTTTCAAGCCAACTGACCTAGCAACACGTTTTAACTAATTACTTTGTTCTGGTAAATAATTAATACAAGTACTTGAAATATTAAATATTAATTAAATGTAATGAGAACATTCGCTGGAATCTTCTCAACATGTCACTTAATAGGCCAGATAATTTACTTATTGTTTATTACTAAGCAGATTGTAAATCTTAATTGAAAATTTAAAAAACTTCTGATAAAAATAAACCGCATCCACTGGGGAATATGGAATACTCTCCAGTGCCCCAGTATCGGAAGGAAAACAATAAATCTTGCAAAAAAATCTCAAATATTTGCTCCCCAAAGCATTTGAAAATTAGGGAGGAAATACAAAAATGAATTGTATTAAGTAAATTAGATCTATAGTCCGTTCGTTTTAAGAATAATCTTGAAATGGGAATTAAAATATTGAAATGTGAATTGTAATTGGATGGTTTTCACAAATAACTTTGTAAGTTTACACTGCTACAATTTTGTTTCGATTGACAGCTTATAAATATTTTTCGTAAAATTTTGTGACGAATCTTTAGTAATTACTAGCGGATAAATTGTTATTTGAACCAAAAATAGGTTAAATTCGACTTTCTGAAGTGTTAAATGACTTATTTAAATAACGACACGTCGAAATTTAAGAAGGTAATCATGTAAAAATTTCATACAACGATCAATTTGAATCGCTAACATTTCCAGCGAAATATTGTGATATGTCCCAAAATTCGATCAACCAGATGCTACCCGTTTTCACAAAACCATCCGTTGCGTCAAATGAGCAAAATAATACAAAAAATGAAAGTTTTTCGAAAATTTCTTCAACTCCACCGCAAAATCCAAAACTCGACTTTGCGTGGCAAAATTAGCAGGTAATTTTTACTCGAAGTGCCTCGACCAAGATTTGTGCAGTCACAAGACTCGGACGCATATACCTCTCGGGTCAAAACCTTCTGAAACGTCAAAAGTCACAATAATTTAATTCATTTCCAAAATTTTTCAAATCGCACACGGACTTGATTTGTTTTCCGTCTACCCCGTTTCGCATGCGTGCGAGAGAGGTGGGAGAGGGTATGATCAAAATGGTCACGTTTATTCTTAAAAATATAAGACAAAGAACCCGATAGGCGCAACCCTTCTACTTGGTAGCTTTTAACTAATTTAAGGCAAAGCGAGGTAACCTACCAGGCGTAGAATTATCTAACACATCTATTACTCGCCCCTGAGGGCTCGTGGTAAGCCTATCCGTCGAATAACTGTGATTTTCATTAAGATTTAACAGAATTATTTTCCTGTGTAAATCTTACTTACCATACGAGGCGGCACCTAGACTAAACTTAAGTTGGATGGACTATAGTGGCAAGATGATTACTTTTGACGCCCCCCCCTTCCAAATAAAATAAGCACCTTTTAGAATTTTAGTCATTCTAGTTTTTTGTATGCCATCAAGCCCCCCTAGTAAAAATTTCTAGACGGGCCTCTGTATAAAGTTAAGATAAGATAAAAATATTTACTCTCTTGATAATATTCACCAGACAAATATTTATAAAAATGTCTTGATCCGAGGAAACATAAGTACATTTAAAACAGTTCCGAGATATTAATAATTATTGAGCTACAAAATTTATAGCCGTAACTTTTTTCGGTACCAACTAAATAAATAACATAAAGACCTACATCTGCTTTAAAATAGGGACAAAAAGTACTTACGTCATCTGGAAGGTCAAGTTCATAGAGACGAACTGATAATATATCGTGGTTATCGGTTAAATCACCAGTGGTAGCAGTTACTCCAAAATAATAACCTGTGGGTAGTTTTACGCCTTTCACTTGAAAACATTCCTTCCAAGCAGCTTTATTTTCTATATCAGTTGACACTGTAAAAGAAAATGAATAAATTTCATTGAACGGTGCCTTTTTGACCTACCCGTTAAAATGTCACGTTCATATTTTATGGATACATGAGTGTCATATTCTAAATTTCTAAACTTTGCTTCACATCCAGCCAATTGAGTATGTGTACCGTCACGATCGTGATCATAATGCAAGGTTCCGTTATTGACCATTGCCGAAATATAAGGATGTTGGTGCTAAAAAAAAAAAAAATTAAAAAGTCTCGATCAAACTAAATGTATGAATTTACATTGTGAGGACCGTTATGATTACTGTAAGTGTCTAAAATTATGGCCAGACCATGGAAAAAAATCGTTGTTTCCAAATACTGGTCCAGGTTGCATCCTCTCCTTTGCATACCAAATGGCCAAACCGTCACCAAATAAATCTTTGCCTTTTCCGTGAACTTTATAATGTACTTGAAGGTCCCAATTTTTTACGTTGACAGGCTAAAAATTATAATTTATTTCGTGTATGGAGGTAGAAATTCGTTTAAATGCTCACCACCGAATTCCAAATAGAACCAACTTTCGATTGCAAATCCGGTGTTACCCTAATGTAATTATTTGTAATCATGGTACTACCAGCGAAATCCCAAAAAGGTATCGACATACCGGAACCTAAAAAATTACAAATTCAAATTCTGAACTCAGCAAGTTCAGTGTCAAAAGTTCTTACCTTGATAAGGTTTTACAAGGGAATGCTCTCTTTTCATATAATCTCTGGTATTCCATTGTGCACTAACACAATTTATTAAAAATACGTATACTAATTTAAACACTACGATACTTTGTACATACATTTCTAATTCTAATTAAAAAAATTTTACCGACAACGTATTCACTCGTACATGACACATTAATCAGCGATATGAAGTTTTTACGCGAGTAAACAAAAGGCGTCACTAAATTATCAACATCTCAACGCCAATTTTCCCTAAATGATAACATACAGGGTGGATCAACAGAGTTACTCGTCAAATTGCAATTTATAATCTAAATATCAACAATATAAAAATTGTTTAATTGATAATAATTTAAAAAAATAATAATAATAAAACAATTTTTTTTAATTACTGAACCAAGATAATGGAAAATGCTTGGCAATTAATAATTAAAATAATAATAATTAGAAAACATTGATTATATTATATTAATCAATAATTATACAAATACTTAACAATTCACACTCTGCTTTATCAGTATTAATTTGTTTAATTTCATTTAAATTAAAAAATTTAAATTAAATTTTGTTAATTATTATTTATTTAAAAAATTTTAAAATTATTAACATTCTTGTTCTTGTTCAACAGGGAATAATCGTTAATTTATAGCATTTAACTCTTTTATAGCATTATTTAACATAGCATTTAGCTTCAAATTTGAATATTTATTAGCGGAAAACATCTTGTTCAACAGAGAGTTTTCATTTTGTATTATCAGGATTGCAGGATTTAAAGAAAAATCGTCAATTTATAGTATTTACCTTCTTTACCTTCTGTGTTCCTGCTACCAAAGCATCAAATTTGAACATTAATTAGCGGAAAACATCTCGTTGATCAGAGAATTTTCATTTTGTATTATCAGGATTGCAGGATTTAAAGAAAAATCGTTAATTTATGGTATTTCCCTTCTTTACTTTCTCTGTTCCTGCTACAAAGCATCAAATTTGAACATTTAATTAGCGGAAAACATCTTGTAACAGAGTTTTCATTTTGTATTATCAGGATTGTAGGAATTTAAAAAAAAATCGTTAATTTAGTGGTATTTATCGTCTTTATTTTCTGTGTTCCTGCTACCAAAGCATCAAATTTGAACATTTATTAGCGGAAAACATCTTGTTGATCAGAGAATTTTTGTTTTGTAATATCAGGATTGCAGGATTTAAAGAAAAATCGTTAATTTATGGTATTTATCGTCTTTATTTTCTGTGTTCCTGCTACCAAAGCATCAAATTTGAATATTTATTAGCGGAAAACATCTTGTTCAACAGAGAGTTTTCATTTTGTATTATCAGGATTGCAGGATTTAAAGAAAAATCGTCAATTTATGGTATTTCCCTTCTTTACTTTCTCTGTTCCTGCTACAAAAGCATCAAATTTTAACATTAATTAGCGGAAAACATCTTGTGGAACAGAGAGTTTTCATTTTGTATTATCAGGATTGCAGGATTTAAAGAAAAATCGTTAATTTATGGTATTTATCGTCTTTATTTTCTGTGTTCCTGCTACCAAAGCATCAAATTTGAACATTTATTAGCGGAAAACATCTTGTTGATCAGAGAATTTTTGTTTTGTAATATCAGGATTGCAGGATTTAAAGAAAAATCGTTAATTTATGGTATTTATCTTCTTTATTTTCTGTGTTCCTGCTACCAAAGCATCAAATTTGAACATTTATTAGCGGAAAACATCTTGTTCAACAGAGAGTTTTTATTTTGTATTATCAGGATTGCAGGATTTAAAGAAAAATCGTCAATTTATGGTATTTCCCTTCTTTACTTTCTCTGTTCCTGCTACAAAAGCATCAAATTTTAACATTAATTAGCGGAAAACATCTTGTTCAACAGAGAGTTTTAATGTTGTAATATCAGGATCACAGGATTAAAAGCAAAATCAGTAATTTATAGTATTTACCTTCTTTATTTTCTGTGTTCCTGCTACCAAAGCATCAAATTTGAACATTAATTAGCGGAAAACATCTTGTTCAACAGAGAGTTTTCATTTTGTATTATCAGGATCGCAGGATTTAAAGAAAATTGTTAATTTATGGTACTTACCTTCTTTATTTTTGTATTCCTGCTACCAAAGCATCAAATTTGAACATTTATTAGCGGAAAAGATCTTGTTCAACAGAGAGTTTCATTTTGTAATGTCAGGATCGCAGGATTAAAAGAAAAATCGTCAATTTATGGTATTTATCTTCTTTATTTTTTGCCTCATTTATCTAAAAATTTTATGAATTGCTACCCCGTATTCTCCACTGCCAGGCTGCCACTGCGTTATTGGGCAAATCACTATTTTTCGCGAGCCGCCCCTGATGACTATTTACATTCGAATGTCAAAGTTGACCTTGAATTGTAACCAAAACCTTGGATGCTACAATAAATAATAGAAACTCGTCAATAATGTGTTAATTAATTTATCAATAAAGTCATTGTTAAAATTAAAATGTCGCTCAACAAACGGGTAACTGTTTTCCAGAACGGCTCTTCATCGAACGGAAAGGTAAGCAAAAACCACCTTATCATCAATCACTTCTTTGTATGTTATTTACTAATTTAGGTCGTGACGGTACCAAATACTTTCAACGAACTCCTCGCCGTTATAGCTTCAAGCTGTAAATCATCAAAACCGATCGAGAAGGTTTTTAATCGACATGGCGGAGAGCTCGACAACACAGAAGTTATACGTGACGATGATATTTTGTACTTTTCATACGGAGATGACTTTAAAAACACATCACTTAAGAGTACAAATTGGATAACTTTAAACGTGGGGGGCAAGTATTTTACGACAACTAAAAGTACTTTAACGACAAAGGAACCTAGCAGTATGTTGGCACGAATGTTTGCCGATAGCCAGGGCGATTATTTATTTACGCCCAGTAATGTGGATTCGACTGGGGCTTATTTGATCGATCGCAGCCCAGCGTATTTTGAACCAATTTTAAATTTCTTACGAACAGGTCAATTAATTTACGATAAGGCTGTGAATCCTGAAGGTATTTTAGAAGAAGCTAGGTTTTTTGGGGTGGAAACCATTGTGCCCTTGCTAGAACAAGTTATTGAGAAACAGAAGATCTCCCGAGATGACTTGCCTTTAACGAGGAAAAATATAATAGATGCACTGATGAAGTGTGCTTGTTCTGCCGAGTTGAGATTTCAAGGTGTTAATTTGTCCGGTGCCGATTTAAGTAAATTGGATTTGAGGAACATTAATTTTAAATATGCTAATTTGAGTGGTTGCAAATTGGCAGGTGCTAATTTGAGTTGGTGCTGCTTGGAACGGGCAGATTTGTCTCATGCAATTTTGGATGGCGCTCAACTTTTAGGTACTACCTGCTTGGATTCTAGTGATTCACAGTATTGTATGCTTAATTTTGTTATTAGGTGTGAAAAGTTTGTGTGCCAATATGGAAGGTGCCCACTTGAAAAATTGCAATTTTGAAGATCCCGCTGGTAGTCGAGCTAATATGGAAGGTGTCAATTTGAAAGGGGCAAATTTGGAAGGCAGCGACATGGCGGGCGTTAATCTACGAGTGGCTACACTAAAAAATGCAAATTTGCAAAACTGTGATTTGAGATCTGCAGTTTTGGCAGGTGCAGATTTAGAGGTAACCATAAATTTTTATAATTTCCAATTGTCACATACAAATTTTCATTTTGTTTTCAGAGATGCGATTTATCGGGTAGTGATTTACATGAAGCCAATTTACGTGGGGCTAACTTGAAGGATGCAATGTTTGAACTTATGCTAACTCCGTTACACATGGCACAAACTATTCGATAAAAAACTTATTTTAAGAGTTGATTTTTCTACACTTGGACTGCTCAAATGTCATCGTTCCTTCTTATTGACTGCACCATGTAGACGTTTATTTTTGTATGATTAAACATTCAGTAATAATTTAGCTTTTAACACATTGAGGAAAAATACGCTCAAGCCTCGATATTTTGAATAAATGTACTTCAATATTAGATTGTTTCAAGACTGATTTATAAAAATTAGTATTAATAAATTTACATAGATATTTTATACAAGAATTTTTAATTTTCTTTTCACGCAGCAGAAAAACCACATTTAAAATAAAATTTCAAATTTTATTCAACAACATACAAAAACTATTTAACCAACAATTATAATTAAAATAGTGGGGGTTATTTAATACAAAAATTTATATTTACTGCAAAATTAGTTATTTGCAATAAAAAAAAACCAACAACACAAATTTAGCATTAAAATGGTATATATATTTTAACCTTTTAAACTATAGAAAGGACTTTTTGTAACGCTTAATAACAAATTACATAATATTCCCACAAGAAAGTACGAGTCAATAAAAAATTAAAAAACAATTAAACAAAAATGCAAATACTACACCTGTGTGTAAAAGCCTTAAAAAATTATTTTACAATTTCTTAATTATTTCACAACGGAATGGAATTGTTCACAAAATAACAAATGAATGCACTTCGGTCTTGTCCTGTTAATTAATTAATAAAAAATACTTTTTATCAATGATTATATTACTAAACGGCAGTAATGTCTGTGGTTTCAATTCTAGAAATCGGATCCATAACTTGAACGCTCAAATTTGTATCCGGGTGAGGGCTAATTTTCATATTTTGCAAAATTTCAATCACACTATCCACCTGACGCGGTTCTTCGGATTTTGCCCTCGACTTTGGTTTGGCGTAGTGCAAATAACAAAAACCTCGATAACCACGCCAAGTTATGTCGTTTGGTTTAATTCCCTTCTCAATTAAAGCGTTTTTCAATTCGCGAATGCGAACAGTCTTTTCAATGTTGCTTACCATCAGGGAAAAATCGATTTGGGGCTTATTTCTTGGAAACGTCCGACGTGGTTTTTGGTTTTTGCGCGAATCGCTTTGCGACCCGGGTTGTTCGCCTTCGCCATTCTAAATCATCAAATAATGTCAATTATTAGGATGGACACTAAAATGTTTATTGAAAAAACTCACCACAATATTTTCCTTATCGGTACCGCTGTCGCGTTCTTCGCTGCGGGGTAAACGGCGTCGATGGAAGAACCGCTGGCGACGTTGAATTCGTGGCGGTTTTGTATTTTCGCTGGCATCGCCATCACCCTGAGTATCTGATTTTGCCACAGAATTTGGCCTTTTGCGTTGTTTAAACTTGCGAAATTTGTTGAATTTACGAGGTTCGTACGATTCTACGTCGGAATCTACTTCTTTGAGCGTCGTATCGCGACCTTTCCTGAAAAAACAAACATTTTTAATTTATTCATAAAATTAATATCCTGCCGAGTATTTTAATAATTGTTGAATTAATATCTAATTTTTTGTAATATAAGATTCCAAAATTTTTTTTAAATATAAAATAGCTTATTGTGTTCCCTAATCTAATGTGTCTTTATTATACAGTGTCATCAAAATTTTAAATTGATTTAATGCTGAGGCAGCCATTGGCCTGGTTGTTAGCGCGATCAAATGCTAACGTAAGGCGCCCGTTCGAATCCGGGTAGAGCTCACTTTACAATGCCGTCTCCATGCTACGGAAGGCACGTCAAGACGGTGGTCCTCCTATGTTATTAAATTGCCATCATTAACAATATAAAATAGGATAACAGGCACATCTGAGGCTGGCCTAACTTAGCAAGCTATTCAGATCTAAAACAAATAAAATGCTCACAGTACTTGCTGTGGCTTCTGAACTTCGCCGAGGTTACTGTGGATTAAATAAACGGATCTAAAAGGAAGTTAAAGAATAAGAAGAATTTCTATGAGCTGTAAGTGCTTTAGAACCAAGGATAAATTCTACAATTTTTTGTTGTTTTAATAAACTATATTTGAAAAACCCTTTGGGATGCAGAATCCATTATTACAAAGTCGTCGCAAATTATTAAAGCTTTATACTGGGGTCCCCCAGGGCTTGAACCCCTTAAGAACTTTTTGAAGAAAAGTCAGCTCCTCCTCCTTAGTATTTCTATAATATAATGTTCATTTTTTTAAATATTTTATTTAAATAGCGGGTTTTCCAAGAATTGGAATAAATAAAAAAAAATTGCTTCCTTCTGTTTAATTCCTACAAAACCAATTTGCAATCAGTAAGAAGTATTGCATTTCTTAACAAATAAAGCATCAGAAAATCAGCCCTCCTCGGGAAACCCAGCATCTATAATTAATTATAAAGTTAAATTAATCAATTTCAAGTATTGCATAATTTCGTTGTTTGGTTTAGATTTTATGCTCGGAAATGGCTAGCCTGAATATCGATTAAGCTGAAATACCGAAATTTGAACAGAATCGTGATGAATAATGATTTTTAGACGAGTCGTGATTACAAGTGCTTCTTGAAAAAAATAGGCGAGTTTAAAAGCGTACTTGCATGGAGTGAAATCCTGTAAGGCATTTGATATTCATTTTAAGTCGAATATTTATATATCGACGAGCGTGCATTATTTTAGTGTAGCATACCTTTTCTCTTCGGGAAAATCAAACTGTATTTTGGATTGTGTTGATTTTCCGTCTTCAATGGGAAAGCGACGTGGATTATTTGAAATCTTCGAATTGGTTTTCATTCCACTCGCATTGTTGAAACTTAAGTGTTTTGTTTTGTCTGTCTCATATTCTGGTATTTATACAGACGTCTACTGTTTTTTATTGTTGAGAAAATAAATTACGATTTATTAGTTGATGTATTTTTATTTATCACTATAAGATTTCCTGAGCCGACTCACGACCCTAACACTCCGTCGGAGTCGAGCCATTGAACGGGTGGAGAAGAACGTTTATTTTATGTAAACAATAGAATAGAAAACACCTCTTGGTTCACCTTTTGACTTCTTAAACGACTAACAGGTTAGGCAAGAAAGAAAAAATAACAGATTCATTATATACTCGAGCTAAATGTCACTTGTGTAATCATTATTCTTCAATAATACCATTCGTATCATGGAACCCCTAAGATGTCTCAGCCATCCCACTTTGGATCTCAAAAATAGCCTAGAACATTTTGTGTGTGTGTTGTTTGCGCTTGTTTGTACATCTACTTTCGATTGTATCTGTTTTCTTCTCAATATATTTAAAAAAATTGCTGAAGGCATTCCAGCCCCCTCGTTTAGAATTTTGGATCCAAGTAACTTAATTCTATATCGGCCCGATTTTCATCAACAATGATGGTTGCCCCAATATACATCAGCAAGATATAAAACGGAAGCTGCGGTTCCATGTTTTATAGTGCCATAAATTTAAAAAACTGGAAATCACGTTAACCACCAATGCTTTGCATCAGTACCATTTGTGCTCAGGTAAAAATTAACCTCGAGTTGGCTCACTCTTTACCTAATCAGAGAGGCAAAGACAAATATTTAAAGACGAAAAACAAAAAATAACCAAAAAAACTAGTCAAAAATTTAAAATTGGAAAAAATAAAGGAAATTTAAAGAAAGTCGATTTTTGAGCATTATGCTCAAGGGTGCCAAATTTTTAAAAGCGCCAAATTTCCGATCGAGATAACTGTCCAATGAGCAGTTATTTGTTGTAGTGTCAAGGTCATTTTTAATCATTAGGGTTTAATCATCATAAAAAGATGATTGACCACATCAACGATTCCAAATTGTGGCAATGTTTTTTGAGTAATCTTACTGATCAATTTTTAAATTGCAGGTTAAAAGTTTTAAGCATAGAGCGTGCAATCATCACAGGATAATAAGGCAAGAAAGTAAAGCTGCGCGTACAGAGGATCCGTTTTTTGACGAATTCTAACAAACGAGAATTCTATCCTTCACTATTACCGTTCACTTACATCTATGAGTCTCCGTCAGACTTTTATCCAAAAACGGATCCACTGTACGCACAGTCCAAAATGAAAAAAGGCCAATCTGCGAAAAAAATCCTGGTGAATATTTCTCATCAGAAGAGAACTGTTGGTCCTACATGAATTTTGTATAGAATTTTTTTTATTCTGAATTCAGTAATAAACAAAATTTATAATAATCTAAATTGACGTAAAATCAATAATTTACTAGATATTCGCAAAAAACTGCGATTTTCGCGATCTTTGTTTGGCACCTTCAATAATTATTTTTAGCGCACACGATTTCGCAATGACCTTTTGAGATGTCAAAATATAGATAATCCTGATCAAAAAACTTGACCCGGATTTTTTCGCAGAATAATTTGGCCTCTCGCTGGCCAAATACAACTCGACGAGCTACTATTTCATACTCATATCCCGTGCTTTCAAAAGTTCGCCTCTTTGAGTTCCGTTTTGACTCCAGGATGTTTTAACAATTTTATAATCGTTAGAGCGGTTGTAGCTTCAGTGTTTATATTATAGATATAAAATACTTTAATTTAATATTATTTTAGTCCTAAAAGGGCTCATTGTTCAATTGATTGGCTCGAGAAACAATCACACCTGATATATTTCGGTGATTTAATGCAGCATATTATTGCATTGATTTTAATGACCAAACATGGAAGAATATGCAAGAGTTATGTATATAATGGGTTCCAATCAAATTTTCTAAAACTAATTCTCTGACTTTTTGAATCTTGGCAAAGAAAAATCAAATATTTCTGGCGATTGCGGCGGGAAATAATCAAATGTTAGTTTCGCGGCAAAATCCTCGCTGATAAAACAATTGAATTATTCAGCAAAAAAACAATTATTAAACTAAAAATAATTAGAATGTTGAACAAAGTTAAATTATTGAACCCAACGGTTGATTTTTAACAAACCAGTTCCGTTTTTGCATAAAACAGTTGAATTTTCGAAAACAAAAACAGTAAAATTGTTTAAAGAAACAGTTGAATCACGGAAAATTGAATTGTTGAGTGAAGAATATTTGAATTGTTGAATCATAAACAATGGTACCAAAACCAACGATTGATTGTTTTTAAAAAACAGTTGCATTTTTTGACATCACTGTAAATTTTTTGCATAAAACCGAACAATTTTTGAAAATAATGGTAAAATAAATTGTTGAAAATCTGTTCAACTGTTAAAGAAACAGTTGAAATGTTTAATCACCAAAAATTGAATCATTGAAACAAAAACAATTGACTTACGGAACTAAACAACTGAATTTATTAAACATGGCAGTTGAATTATTGAACAAAACAAGTAAGTTATTGAACGAAATAGTTATATTGCTGAACCAAAACCAATTAAATTATGAAACCAAAAGTATTTGAATTGTTGAATTATTGAATAAAATAATTCTTAAGGAGGTACAACACTGTAACTACTCGAAAAACAGAGGTAATATAGACAATTTTTTAAAAGAAAAATATACGACGAATCTTTATCAAATATTCAGGATATTTTTTAATTGATTATCTATAGTGCGTATATTGACAGTGCTCCAAGCAACCCGAACGGCTTGCGAGCAATCACAACTTAGTGCGCATACAAATTTTTATGTATACGGTTGCGGCTAACATAGTGTATAACCCTAATACGCAAGAAAAAAAATTTTAATTTTTTTGAAATTTCTTTACTTGCTTAAAAATCAAAAATTCTACTTTCCGTTAAAAAATTTCCACATTTTTAAATTCACTGACATTTTCAGGTTTTCCAGCCGAGTAGGAACCTTGTCTAAGCATCGATGGGCGGAGTTATCGCATTGAAAACAGCCAATAATAAGTTTGGATTACATATCTAACATTTAAAGCCCTTTTTAAATATAAAACAGTAAAAGACTACCATCATTTCTCAAATTTTGTTATCGAGACCCTCGACTCTTGGAGAAGTGAAAAGAACGCTGGACCCCATCCTCCACGAAAGATTCGGCACGCCACTGGGTTCATATGTTCAGTTGGGTGTTTGACCTTTAACCAAGAGGTTAAAAGTCGAATCTTAATTTCTTTTAAATTATGAACAAATTGGATAGTTTATAATACCAGCTCAGCTAATGAATTGTCATTAATTCGCTCAAAAGAGAATAAACATCTTGGTAATTTTAAAAAATCAGCCTTTCAGTAACTACCTTTTCTTGGAAGTTTTGAAAACTCCTGAATCAAATTTCTCTTCCAGTGCTTTAATAATGACTCTGTTAAAGAAAGATTGCAATACCGAGAAAAAATTATTTTAGTTTACTAAAAGCATTCGAAAAGTATTTATTAAAAAGTATATTCCCCAGTATATTTTAACAAAACGTTTCACACTTGAACAAGTTTTACTCGAACAGTCGACTATTTATGTTATTTTTTTATTTGGACTTCATACATAGGAGCAATTAATTATCAATTCAACTTAATTACGCTCATTATCTGCTGAATGTTCTAAGTTATAAAAAAAAGTAATAATCAGTATCTGTAAATAATCGGATAGTATTAATTTTTGAAATAGGAGTGACCATTTCTGAGTTGAGAGAATATCACAAGAGAGTGCAAGCTTAAAATATATTCATCTTAGCAAGCAATGTTGCAAATAGATATGACTTATCACATACAGATAACATAATTTATGTAGATAACTTCACTATGAGTACTTGTGAACGAAGATAAGAAAAATCCTATTTAGATTTAATTTTCCTGTGGATTCCCAGACGAACAAACAGTTTTGTGCATTTTAAACAAAATAAAGCAAAATTTGAAACTCACCCCCACGTGGTCTTCCTTTAGTGCTTGCAAAATTGGCATTAAATTGACTCGACGTTGGGACAACAAATTCCAAAATATTCCTACAGGTTTTGGAAGACAATTTTGTACTTGAATTATTTCAGTTGGAGTTACAATATAATCTACAGGCACATCGTGAATTTTGAATAAATCTTTTGGCAAAGTATCGAATACCTAAGAAAATAAGTTAAATAAATACACGTTTACTGAAAGCAAAGAAAAACATTTACCTGCGAGTCGTGAACATTGGTAATGATGATAGTTTCATCATCTACTGCCTTCATTTCACGTAAAATTCCATATTCCAGATCGGCATAACCTTTGCCTTTTCCGATACGATAACCTGAAAATTATATAATGTAAAAAATGTCAATAATGAAGAAAAATTGAAAATAAACCTTCTTTTGAAACAGCAACACTTCCGACTATCAACAAGTCAATGTGAAGGTCATCATTAATACCGACAGTTGTACCGCTTTCTTCGATTCCTTTACGACTCACAGTTTGCTTCAAAACCATCTTATTAGAATTTTCAGGTACACAAATATGTTTTAAAAGGCCCTCCTTTAAACGAGGCACAGGAACATACAAATTTTACGATTTTCTAAGGCCAAAACTCTCACCGCCTCTTGCGGCTTGTCAGGATTCACTTCCACACTCTTGCAATTTTTGTACACCTCTACGTCTGCCAACTTCGTGGCGGTAATTTCGCTACCCTTAAAATTAGGAATTCGACCGTAAACCGGTCGTGGAAAACTCGAAATGCCATTGCGTTCCAGGTGCTCCCACACGCGTCTTCTAATTGTGCGTTTCGTTACTTCTCTTCCTTTTTCTTCAACTACATTTAAAACACGCGTTAATTAATCAAAACCGATCATCGTTCGATATTTTTTGGTTATAGATAATTAAAGAAAAGGTAACTTACTGTCGGGTTTCGAAAGTATGGAATTGAGTTGACCCTCCGCCTGACTCATCTTGACGCCCTAATCACACAAAATCTCGAAACGAATTGAAAAATAATTTGCGATTACGATTTCTTCCCACTCAAAAAAAAGTGTTGATTATTATTTGGTTACCATGATCTAATGACTCGATTTTGTTTTCAAGGCTATAGTAAACAACTGGCGGTACGAAACATAATTTTGCGATTGTCAAATACGAACGTGCGTGAAGTTTGCTATGCAAATTTTTAAAATTCCTAAAGGTAATTTCACATTCAGATGTCTACGTGACTTATTTTTTTATTTAAATCTTATCAAATTTTATCATTCAAGTTGAGGTGTGGTCATAGAGAAAATAAAACTAAACTTATTGAAAAAATTCCCTCCACCAGGCTGTTTGCATTACTCCCCTTTCAAGGTTTCGTAAATCAGGGTTAACAGGTCTAAAATTTATATTTCACTAGAAAAAGTTTAAAAATCCTAGATTTCCCTAAAATGCAAACACATGCGCAGAATAATTTTAAATTATTTTATAATTTTTATGACAAAGGTCATAATGGGCCCATAACCAGCATCGGCTCTAGGGCAACTAGTGCTTGGATGCTGATTATTCAAATTTACTGCAATAATTTTAAAATATTAGAATATACTGAAATTCCCTAAATTTTAGCAAAAATTCAAAGAAATTTCCTTTTCTTAATTTTGGCCGTCTTTTCTCGGTTCGAAAAACTGTGGCTACCCATCGAGGTAAGTTCGATTTTCCCTAGGGATTTTCTAACCTGTTGAAGGACCCAGAATGTTAGCCTCCTAATTTTTTGTTTTTAGTCTACATAAATAAGGAAAAAATTATTAACTTTCTAAAAGCTATGCCCAAAATAGTAATGCCCGTATGCGTATACTGCCCCCCCCCCCATTCCCGGGTTTCCCTCTTCACTGTCCTGGATCGGGAAATACCCAGATCCACGCATAACATAATAATGAGAGCATCATGAGATCAATGTGGTGCTGCCACTTAGTGAAAATCCGATGGTTTATTCAATTCAGCGCCGGTGCCAGGGTCCCCCTTAGTAAATAAGAAGCTTCAGTTTTATATAATTACAATTAGCATTACCGCTTGCCCCCGACCCTAATGCAATGATTGGATAGTGATTAAAATGTTACGTCACCATAGCAACGGTCAAGCAGATATGTTGAAATCCTTCGAATCACTTTTTGATGAGCGATGAGCAGGAGGATTAACATAGAAAAACGTTAAATAATTAAAGCGAATGTCTATTTGAAAATTTTGTATTTAATTTTTATATTAGAAAATAAAAAACCCATAAAATGCATTTTTATCATCCACTCCTGGACATAGACCTCTCCCAGTTCCGCACAAACCTCTCTCTAAGGGATTGACTTGGTTCTCCCGAGGTTCTGGAGTTATACGCCTCGCTTGTCGAATGTGTTGACGTGGAAGACTTAGTAGTGATGCACTTAAGCGCTAAATTTTTATTTAGTTAATATTCAATTTGTGAAATGACAATTTCAAACGAAATTTCAGCAGCGTGAACTTGCACAAATTTTAACCAATCGCTTTGCAAGGTAATTTTTTTACTATAATTTAATGCTGTATTCTTAGACCAAATGAACTAAAAACTCAGTGGTGTATTTAAAAAATGCTTATGGGATGAGCAAACCAGATTATTTGTCAGAATCTCGTCAATCTATTCATGCGCGTCAGAAAAAGTCAGAACTTATTTTAAACTAAAACTTATTTAGGCCTAGTTTTACAATAGCAGTATAAGTGAAAGTATTACTACTCGTCGTATAAATTATTCCACTTATTATTCGGAGAATAAGGAGTAGTGCGTTTTACAATTCGTTTTTAAGAAAAGGATAGTTATACCAAAGAGTATATAGATATAGAGGGACAGCTCTTATGGAACTAAGTGTCACCAAAATTTTTCGTACTTTGCCATAAAATTGTAGTCGATTGATACCGACCTCAAGTGGAAAAAATTTACATTATTATCATGAATAAGTGTGAGTGAGATAGCATAAGAAACGGGCTACTTATGACTTGAAGGTACGCAGGTATTATCCTAAATAGGCAGGTAAACTCAAAATAAAACATAAATCCTTTTTATTGTTCAAACATATTTTGAATAAGAAAATTTGTATAGACGTTGAAAATTTAAATTTTAACTCATGCCATAAAATAGTCCGTCTTTTTCGATGTCGTTACAGTTATCTGTATTTTAGGGATTAGAGTAGTACATGTTCCTGGGCAATAGGTGGCTTTGCTCTGCCCCTGGTGCCCAGGGTGTCTCTACGTTTCAATTTTTAATACATGGCTGGCTCTCTATATCTACATACTCTTTGGTTATACCCAAGTTAAGACGAAATAATGTTAGGTTGGCAGCAAACATCTGTCAAATTAGTTATTTTGCAAGTTTCGCGCCTTTACACTTTGCTTTTACAAGGTTGTTGTGTTTGTGAATTTTATCATTTTATAATTTTTAAAGTTTTTAAATTTATAAATAATAATTATGGAAAGCGAAAAAAGAAGCCGATGCACTAATTTTACCGCACAAAAAGTAGAAGCACTAGTTGCATTGGTAGATAACCATAAATCTGTAGTCGGTAAGTGTTTACATAAAATATTAAATCAAGTTTGTTGGATTATTTTTTATACGACTACTAATATTTTTATATTTTAGAATGTAAGAAAACTGATACCGTGACTAATGGTCAAAAAGAGAAGGAATATCAGATAATTGCAAATTCTTTCAATGCCCTTGTTGCTACAGGCCGAACACCAATAATGCTGCGTAGCAAATGGGAGTCATTAAAAAAGACTTCCAAAAAAGAATTTGCAATTTACAAAAGGAGTTTGTACAAAACTGGTGGTGGCCCTCCTCCTAAAGAACTTTGTCGGATTATAACAACGATTTTAGAAATTATTGGTGGGCGGTGGTAGAGGTTACGATACTAAATTTGATGACGATATAGACATTTGTGGGAATTTTGTGAAGATGAAGATCCTGATATAGAAGTCAACAATGATGCAAATAATGCACATCAATTAGAAAATAATCCCATAAATAATGTAAAAGATTAGCATTAATTGAAAATCATTTTGCAAATTTGTAATTTATTATAGCATATTAGATTATAGAACAATAATTATTATTAATTCAATTAGTTTTTATTGCATAATATTAAGTTACTGTTCTCTTTAAATAAATATTTTAAAAATTAGTTATTTATAAATAACAGAATTATTACTAAAACAAAACGAATTAGCTCTTACCAAACATAAAATGAAAATACATTTTTATGCAGAAAAATAGTAGATGCGTACAAAAAAATGTATTTTCATTTTATGTTTGTTTATTTTTCTCTAATAGAGCTAATTGCTTTTGTTTTATTAATAGTTCTGTTTCATAAATCTTCATTTGTATTTCATGAACTTGTTTTTGTGCATCATGCGTCTCTTGAAGCTTTCTTCTTTTATCATCAGCCTCCCTTTTAAGAAATCTCTTTTGAAATGCAATCAATTCCAGCTTTACTTTTACAAGATTCTCAAAGTCTTCATTGCTTCCTTTGCTTGATTTCCTGGGAGTACCAAGGACTTTCCTTTTTAACGAAACGAAGCTGTACTATAAAATCTTTCATGCATTTGGCGTCGCTGTGCTGCATCGGTAGGAAGGCCAATGTAAGCATTTTTTAATCCTGCTATAGCTTCTGCTACTTGCTTTACAGCGACACATGCAGCCGATTTACTGACCCCCACAAAATCACCTGCTACTAAAAGCATACTGCCAGTTTCAAAATATCTTAAAGTTAGCAATAATTTTATAACTGGAGATATTGCATGGTTTCGGTTGGTTTTGCTGCTAATTTTATCGCGAATTTCGTTCAACAAATTCATGCTTGTATGTTTTCTTAAACGAAATCTGGTAAAAAATTCGTCGTCATCCAACACTTCGAAGTAATTAATTCTGTAAGAAATTAATATGTTATTATTAAACACCGAAAAAATAGTTTAATAAAATATATACCTTTTTGATAATCTTTTACACTTTCGCGTTTTTGGTATCAAATTAAACATTTCCATATCTTCTTCATCTGAATTAAACACTGAAATATTCATTTTTTTAAATTAAAATTTTATGTGAGCGGGTAAACGTAAAATGTTTAGAGCAAATATAAGGTTATACATCAGAATAAAATGTTATACTTAGGTCCCAGCACGGAATAGAGTATCCCAACGCTTATACCGTACTTTATCCTATTCTGTGCTTATTCCGAGAATGTAAAACGCTTACTACTCACTTATTCGTAGAATAACGTTATACTTGGTATATACCACTATTGTAAAACTGGCCCTTAAATTTAAAAATCGCGTGGTAAACAGTATTTTTGTCACGGAGGGCTTCGGGGATACAATCCGAGTTATCCTTAGGGGAAGCAATTGCCCTCTTGCCCACCCCTAAATACGCCACTGTAGAGTCTCGAATGCAAAACCTTTAGCTAACTACGTCTCTTTTTATTATTTCTCTATGCATAACGTTATCTTCTTCTTCTTTATCAATCTGTCATCCAGCCATCTTTTCTGGGGTCTACCTATGATCCATTTTGTCGTTCTTAGCTTCCAATTGATTATCGCCATCGTCCATCTGTTGTACAGGGTTATGTAAAAGAATTTGTCCCTACTTCAAGCGCCTGACTTGTTCGCCGAACTTCCGATTTTCCCTGGAGTGGGCTTATCTGTCTTTCAGCTTCTTTGCTATTTTTGCCACCATTTTCTCTATCATTAGCATAGCATAGCCTCCTTCTTGATGGCCTTTTGTACATTTGTGGATTTTGGTATTTCTTTTTCTCTATCGCTGATTTCATTTGTTCCAAATTTGATTTTATTTGCTCCAAATCTGTTTTCATTTACACCAAATTTGTTTTCATTTGCACCAAATCTGCTTTCTTTCACCAAATTTGTTTTTATTTGCTCCAAATATATTTTAAATTGTTCTAAATCTGTTTTTGCACCAAACTTTGCACCAAATCTGCTTTCTTTCATCAAATCTGTTTTCATTTGCTCCAAATCTGTTTTTATTTGCCCCAAATCTGTTTTCATTTGCACCAAATCTATTTTTATTTGCACCAAATTTATTTTCATTTGCTCCAAATCTGCTTTCTTTCACCAAATCTGTTTTCATTTGCTCCAAATCTATTTTCAATTGCTCTAAATCTGTTTTCTTTCACCAAATTTGTTTTCATTTACACAAAATATGTTTTCATTTGCACCAAATCTGTTTTAATTTAATTAAAATCTGTTTTATTTCTCCAAATTTGTTTTATTTCTCCAAATTTGTTTTCATTTGCTCCAAATCTGTTTTCAATTGTTCTAAATCTGTTTTCTTTCACCAAACTTGTTTTCATTTACACCAAATCTGTTTTACTTGCTCCAAATTTGTTTTTATTTGCACCAAATCTATTTTCATTTGCTCCAATTATATTTTAAATTGTTCTAAATCTGTTTTTTGCACCAAACTTTGCACCAAATCTGCTTTCTTTCACCAAATCTAATTAAATTTTCTCCAAATCTGTTTTAATTTACTCCAAATTTGTTTTAATTTGCACCAAATCTGTTTTAATTTGCAACAAATTTGTTTTCATTTGCTTCAAATCTATTTTAAATTATTCTAAATCTGTTGTCTTTATAACAAGGGGTGGGGTTATTAAAAATCTATTCCGTTGCTGCCGCCATTGTAACAAGTGGAGGATATATTAAGAAATTGTATTATATTTCTAATTCTACGGTTAGCGTGACCAGAAAGAGGATAGAGTAGCTGGAAAGGGGGGGAAGTTGAGTAGCGTGAGTATGCTGCCACCACTTCCTGCGGGAGGAAAAAAATTAGAGTTTTGGAGGACGTGGGAATCAAACGATTTCTTGTTTTTACTAAATTTTATGTCTTGTGACTAACTTTGGGATTGGAAACAAAACGAATTGAACTACCATGTGACAATATTCATTTATTGATAGCTAATGCTTAGAACAAAATTACAAAATTAAACTGAGATACAAAATTAAACTGTGATAAAAAATTAAATTGTGATACAAAATTAAATGCTGCTGATAGCTTTGCTGTTTAGACTTACCCTTTTCTACAATTTGCAATCAGGTCTTTGGTTGGATAAAATAACGCACAATTAAGTAAATTAAAAAAATATTAAATAAATTAGAAAAATCGTCGCGCACAGTTTTACTTTAAGAAAAGACAAAAAAATGCTTTCATTGTTTGATTGTTTCATTGACCAAAAATTATTTTCATTTGCACCAAATTTGTTTTCATTTGCACCAAATCTATTTTCATTTGCACCAAATTTATTTTTATTCGTACCAAATCTGATTTTATTTGCTCCAAATCTGTTTTCATTTGCACCAAGTTTGTTTTTATTTGTACCAAATCTGTTTTCATTTGCTCCAAATGATACAGTAAAAGGTTAGATAAAAATTTCGGCATATCTGCATGGTCGTTGCTATGGTGACGTGACATTTTAAATCTCTATGGAGGTTGAATCAACTAGGGATAATAGAAAATCTTCCAATAGTTTGAAAAACTTTTCCCGCCAGATTTTCAACGTAAGCGGTGGAAAGTAAGAATCGAACTTAAAATGTCTTTACGGCTTGATAGTTGTAATTATGTAAATTTAGCACTGGGTGATACATCTTTTTGGCTTAAAGCATGGATGAGAGAATCTTGAAAAGGATCCCGGTTCGATCAAAGCCAGAAATTTGCCAGGATCCGGGATCCGCCTCTCGGCATTTCTTCGGTATCTCTGTACAGTGGCGTGTTTAAAAAATGACTATGGGGGACCATATTATTTTTTGATCTCGTTAATCCATTCATGCGCGTCCGTGGTAAAGAGATAACTAACAAATTTCAAAAATCATAATTAAAGTTATCTTTGGGATTGATCCCTTGCTCACCCTTAAATACCCCACTGTCTCTGTAGATGGTTGTTGGCAATCTTGCTCCTCTCCTCTCTGGTTGTTCGCGTTTGACGAGGAATTTTCCACTGTGATCTTAAGTCTAAATCACCCTTCTGCATGCATGCAGAAGTACCCACCACGCAGTTTTGTGCCTTATGTCGTGGGTTTATTAAAGAACCTACCAAATTCATCCTCACCTTAAAGGACTAGCAGCGTTGTCATTTTTTGTTTGGTGATGCCATTTCTATAGGTAAAATTGTATTTTCGAGTTCGGGAATCTTAACTCTAGCCCAACATTATAGGGCGAGTCGAATACGATCATCGCCGAATCCTTACGCTTTCTCGCGAACGTCTTCTCAACCCGCCACGCTGATGCTGGTGAGCCCGTGGAAACGATCCTACTTCTCCTTCCCCTCTCGACTTTTTCTTGCCTTTCCTTTTTTTGGTTCCTCAAGAGAACCCAGATCTCGTCCTTTTTTGCTGTTTTCTGCACTACCTCGGTTAAGGTTTTTCTCTTCATCGTTTTACTAGCAGCTTGATGTACAACTCGATTGACTCTTCATAATTATTTTAAGTTAGCCAGAAGAAACTTAACCAATAAAGGAGTAGTTCCAGAATTAGAATTTTGATGTTTATAGATATCGCGAAAAAAAAACGTCTTGAAGCACTGTAGATAGCGGCGTTCGTGTTATTGTAAAAATTAAAACTTTGTGTTTTATATAATTAAGATTTGACATCATATTTTACCATAATTTAAATTTCTTAATTTTTGGTTCAAATTTTGTGATAAATTTTTTTGAAAATATATTTCGAGCTGGGAATAGCGGCGTTCCCTTTAGAATTCGTAGCAGAATCGTTAGTTAAAATTTCATTTCGTAGCGCTTTTCGCTCCCGAGATTTTGATGGGATGAACATACAAACTTTGTGTTTTGCATAATTTAACAAAATTTTTTTCAAATGCACTCCTTAACACAGCTCGAACGGTAGCAACGTTTGAAAGATTTCTGAAAAAATTAAAAGGTTAAAGTTTAAAAAAAAATCGATTTTTCTGCATTTTTACTTTTCAAGGGCAATTTTTAATTTTTTTTTATACCCACATGAAAGGAGACTTCAAGACGAAGAACTTTAAAGTGTACTTATTTTCGAGATTCGATTTATTCATTCGATTCGATTCCTAAGAAGAAGAAGATTTATGTCTTAGAAGATATAAATATTTGCAATTTTCTTCTGTAGCAAATTTTCAAAACTTTCCAATTTAAAAAAAAGGAAAAAAATTGAGAATCGGGAGAATAACTGAAAAAATCATGAACAAATTGAATAGTCAGCAGATCAACAACCCGTCAACAGGTGGCGCAAGAATAGAAAAATTACAAAATCTAAACAAATAAATAAAAATTGTGCTTGAAAGGTATTTGATTTTTTTGAAGGTATTTAAACTTTAGGCAAAATGCTTACTCCGCCTCTGGTGCGGCATTGACAACATTAACCTCAAATTTCTGCCGCAAGCAATTTCAGAAACTCCTGGATTTTAAATCTATTTGATTAAATTAAATCTAAAATTGCTGGATTTTTACCATCAAACATTTTTTGCTCTTAGTTACAAATTTCAGATTTTTTCTGCAATTAATATGTACCTAGCTACAAATTATTATTGACCTTGTGCATACTAGATGTGGTCACCGACTACTGCCGAATAACAAATTCATGCTATGATTTAAAAGTGTTTGTAATCAAATAAAAGTTGTGGTTATTTACATTTAAAAAATGATTCATGTACAAGTTCTTGCTCACCAGCGCACAGTTGCTGCAGATGACGTCCGTGCTAAAAAATGTAATAGTGCAAAATAGTGGCGTAGTAATTAATTTCCATAAAAAATAAAAAATCGTGGAATTCCAGGAAGGTCAGTTAAATTATAATTATTTTCTCGTATATTCTACGTGACGTTGTTATATCGATCGATTATTTCATCATACAGTCAGCACAGTTCGTGCCGTAACCAGGAGATACTACATTTTGTTTTTAAAATCTCACGTCGATTGTTATTTTGTAATTTAATAGTATATTATACACCAAGGTAGTGAAGCATAGTGTTATAACCCTAGCGCCAGATTAAATCCCAAGGTGCGTAGCACCGCGGGATTTAAAACGCGGGGGTTATAACACGCTTCACTACCGTGGTTTATATACAATTTTTCCACTACTAGGATTGTTTACTCTTATAATAATAATTGTTAATGAATAAAGTAAATCGTTTTAATTATTTATTTCAAATTATAAAACAAATGATAGTTTTTGTTTTGATGTTGACACTTGCTTGAAAATGTTTAATTAATTTTGACATAAAGGTTACATTAAATATTTTGATATTTATAAGTTTTGCGAGTGTTTTTAAAAATGAGTGAAAGTTGTACACCACCCGAAATGAGAGAGATTGCTGAATCAGTGGCAGACAAGCTACTGCCGGAAAAATCCAAGACTCTTTATATGAAAGCTTATGTAACATTTAAAAATTGGTGCACTGCGCGAAGTGTGGTTATAATATCTGAAAATGTACTGTTAGCATATTTCCAAAGTTATGCCAATGATAAAAAAGCTTCCACTTTATGGGCACATTATTCTATGTTAAAATCAACTCTTTCTTTAAAGGACAACATAGACATTTCAAAGTTTTTCAAATTAGTTGCGTTCTTAAAACGCCAAAATGTGAATTACCGTGCTAAGAAGTCTTCCGTTTTCAGTCAAGAAGAAATTACAAAATTTCTGATTAATGCACCCGATGAATGTCATATTGTAAATAAGGCAATTCTTATAATTGGTTTATCTGGGGCTTGCAGATGCGATGAACTTTGCAATTTGCTTCTTTCTGATGTTATCATAAAAGATGATATGATTATTATAAACATTCGTAATAGTAAAATGGTTCATCTAGAAAATTTGTTGTTATGGAACCCCTTTGGATGAAAATTGTAAAAACATATTTAAAAATTAGACCAACTTCCGACATGCAAAAATTATTTATTAGTATACGCAATGGAAAAGCTACAAAGCAAAATATTGGTCATAATACAATAGGGCAAGTACCAAACAAAATTGCAATGTATTTAAATTTGCAAAACCCTGCGTCTTACACGGGTCATAGCTTCAGAAGAACTTCAGCCACAATATTAGCTGCTAGCGGTGGAAATATCCTGCAGTTGAAACAACATGGGGGTTGGAAGTCATCTACGGTAGCCGAGGGCTATATAGCTGACTCACTCTCGGTTAAAACGAGCATAGCTCGTATGGTCCAAAGCCAATCAACATCAATTAATCAACATGTCGATGCTTCCTCGACGCCACCAATTCCTGTACAATCTGGTTCTACAATTGAAGATTCCTCGACACCACTAATTCCTGTACAATCCGGTTCTACAATTGAAGATTCCTCGACACCACCAGTTCCTGTACAATCCAGTTCTACAATTGAAGAGGGGCACATTATCAATAATTCTGTTATTAATGTACCTACCTCTTCTAGTTCCTTAAATGTTGGAGGATAAATATATCAATGGAATGCCATAATTGTAACATCAATTACAATTTTTATAAATAAATTTTCTTAATATCTTGTGTTTATTATAATCATTTATGTAATACTAATCAATCAAGTTGTTAGTTATCGTCATAAAACTTTTTTCAAACAACTTCCAACTAGTAAGAAATTTTGAGCCTTTTGAAGTGTTTTAAACTGTAGTTACAATAGCACGGAGATTGTAAATTTTCTGATGGAGTAAAGGTTATACAAGTTTGATAACGAACGACTACTTCGAATCGCATAAATTTTTTCATGATTCTGTTTCGACCACTAATTTCTTTAATATCTTCACAATCCAGTTATCCTACAATTGAAAATATACAGATTTTTAATAATATTAATGTAACAAAACACTTACCAAACAAAAAATTCTATATCGAATAAAAACTAGTGAACGTGGAATGCAAGTAAATAGATGTTGACGAAAATTATTTTGTCGAAAAATGTACTATTTGTAACGATAATTGATTGTAATAATTATTAATAATCGATTTATAAAGTTTTCAGTTGTCACTTCATGCTGGCATGAGCTGTCATAATTCATAATTCTCATTTCGCCTAATTGCTAAACGTCACAAAATTCCAATTTAATCAACATTTTAAATATCAAATTAATCTTATTTATAGACCGATTTTAATTATTTAAACACTATTGATAGAATTTCTTGGTTATGCTAATTCGTTTTACACATAAATTTTCTTTCAAAATGGCCCGAAGTTTCCGGACTACGCATTTATGTTCATTATTAACTACTAGTAAATAATAAAATATTATTCACCTCAGGTGATAGAAGGCGTGGTTCACAGTTCGATCACTTACGTTGAAATGATAGTGTTTATGGCTATTACATAAAAATATTAATACCGAGTAACGAGATTATCTTAGTTATCCTTGGAGGATTGCTCCTTGCCCACCCTAAATACGCCACTGTCCTGTAGATGGTTGTTGGCAGCCTTGCTCCTCTCTTCTCCGGTTGTCTTCTCTATTCTATTTTCTTTTTAAGAGCTGTATGTCTGCTCTTTTTTACGATTTTTAAAGCAAATTATGCAGGTTGAGAGTCTAATTAACACACAAAAAAATAAAATTTGCGGTCAGTCTACAAATTTTGGAAAAACCGCTTTAAAGATCATACGTAATGTGGTAGGGTCATTGGCTCTTTCAAACCGTAACCCCACCCATCGACATTTATTCGTTTAGGGCGAATCTTAGATTTGCCGTGGTTGCGTTAGTCAAAACCGACCCTCCGCCCCGGGCCGTTGTGATAAATGCTTTACTAACTAAAAATATCCCTCAAGACTGGTCGTACTCAAAATGTAGACGTTGAGCCGACAGGTATTAGGAGTGACTAGTACTCCTTCCCGGTTGCGAGTACCGACCCACGCACAACGCACAAAATGGTGATAGAATGTGTTCCATTTATGGCGTAATATTTAGCAATAATGCTCTTACATGAGTTAGTTTCTTATAGAAATTCATCCTCACTTTAAAGGACTAGCAACGTTGTCCTTTTTGTTTGGTGAAGCCATATCTATAAGTAAAATTGTATTTTAGAGTTCGGAATTTTACCTAGCCGCCCAAGTTCCTTATAGAGCGAGTCGAATCGGATCATCGCTGAATCCTTACGCTTTCTTGCGAACGTCTTCTCAGCCTGCAACGCTGATGCTGGTGAGCCCACAGGAGCGATCCTATTTCTCTTTTCCCTCTCGACTTTTTCTTGCCTTTCTTTCTCTTGATTCCCCAGAGAACTAAGATCTCGCCCTATTTTGCTGTTTTCTGCACTACCTCAGTTAAGGCTTTTTCTTCATCGTTTTGCTAGCAGCTTGATGGGCAACTCGATTGACTGCTCATAATTATTTTAAGTTAGCCAGAAGAAACTTAAGCAATAAAGAGAAGTTCCAGAATTCCAATTTTGATGTTTGTAGTAGATATCGCGAGAAAAACGTCTTGAAGCATTGCGTATAGAGGCGTTTGTGTTGTTGTTAGTAAGATTATAAAATTAAAACTTTGTGTTTTATATAATTAAGATTTGACGTCATATTTTACCATAATTTAAATTTTTTAGTTTTTGTAGTTCAAATTTTGCGATAAATTTTTTTTGAAAATATATTTCGAGCTGGGAATAGCGGCGTTCACTTTAGAATTCGTAGCAGAATCGTCAGTTAAAATTTCATTTCGCAGAGTTTTTCGTTCCGGAGATTTTGATGGGATGAACATACAAACTTTGTGTTTTGCAATATTAACATAAATTTTTCAAATGCACTCTTTAACACAGCTCGGACGGTAGCAACGACACGTTTGAAAGATTTTTGAAAAAATTAAAAGGTTAAAGTTTAAAAAAAAATCGATTTTTCTGCATTTTTACTTTTCAAGGGCAATTTTTATTCTTTTCTACCCACATGAAAGAGACCTCAAGACGAAGAACATTAAAGTGTACGAGATTCGATTTATTCATTCGATTCGATTCCTAAGAAGAAGAAGATTTATGTCTTAGAAGATATAAATATTTGCAATTTTCTTCTGTAGCAAATTTTCAAAACTTTCCAATTTAAAAAAGGAAAAAAAATTGAGAATCGGGAGAATAACTGAAAAAATCATAAACAAATTGAATAGTCAATTCAACAATTGATCAACAACCCGTCAACAGGTGACGCGAGAATAGAAAAATTACAAAATCCAAACAAATAAATAAAAATTGTGCTTGAAATGTATTTGTTTTTTTTTAAGGTATTTCAACTTTAGGCAAAATGCTTACTCCGCCTCTGGTGCGGCATTGATAACATTAACCTCAAATTTCTGCCGCAAGCAATTTCTGCAACTCCTGGATATTAAATTCATTCTAAAATTGCTGGATTTTTACCATCAAACATTTTTGCTCTTAGTTACCAATTTCAGATTTTTCTGCAATTAATATGTACCTAGTTACAAATTATTATTGACCTTGTACATACTAGATGTGGTCACCGACTACTGCCGAATAACAAATTCATGCTATGATTTAAAAGTGTTTGTAATCAAATAAAAGTTGTGGTTATTTACATTTAAAAAATGATTCATTTAGAAGTTCTTGCTCACCAGCGCACAGTTGCTGCAGATGACGTCCGTGCTAAAAAATGTAATAGTGCAAAATAGTGGCGTAGTAATTAATTTCCATAAAAAAATCAAAAATCGTGGGAATTCCAGGAAGGTCAGTTAAATTATAATTATTTTCTCGTATATTCTACGTGACGTTGTTATATCGATCGATTATTTCATCATACAGTCAGCACAGTTCGTGCCGTAACCAGGAGATACTACATTTTGTTTTTAAAATCTCACGTCGATTGTTATTTTGTAATTTAAAATGTTTTTTCTACAGGTTGTTACAAATATTAGGCATAGGGGGCGTGACATTGACTCATCAGAGTGCTCGCATGAGCGGCTGCCTAAAATCGTTATTTTGGTTTTCCAATCTATTGGAATGAAAAAATAGTGAAAAAATCAATCACTAAAGAATACGATTACGATATCGATCTGTCATTTGAAAAACAGTTTCGTTGCTTGCTTTTAAAATAATAGTATATTACACGCCTAGGGGTAAGTAAGCGTGCACTTATCTTTTCGTGTTCAATTTTGACGGTATTCTTTTAAACTTTCGAAATTAAACCATAAAATTTGTTTTAGGTAACCAAGATGGCTCGTAATTTAAAAAAATTTTTACTTCTGCTGTGGAAGAATTTCATGCTGCAATTAAGACATCCGTTACAAACTGTTATTGAAATTCTGGCGCCCGTATTTTTTACATCACTTTTGGTTGTTATTCGGAGTTTAGTCAAACCCGAATTGCATCCCGATACCATCTACAGGCCGTTTCAAAACGACGTTCATTTTAATAGTTCATTTGTCACGTAAGTAATAGATCAGTAATTTTTCAATTTTCAGCATAAGAATTTTTAAATTATTCCCAGTTACAAGCACTCCCACGATAATTATTATTATTTTAGTTTTGTCCATAGACAAGTTTAGAGCGTTTGCGAACGAAGGAAAAAGTTACCTTTCCCCTTATCTTTAGTAGACCTAAAAAAATTACCAAAGTCGAAAGTGCAAATGAGACTAAAATAATCCCACGAGGCAACTCGACTAGCTTCAATCCTGGCCATCTTCAATGTGGTTCAAAATTTTGTTAGTTATTCATCCGAGTCGATGAAGTTTGCCAAGTTTGATTTTTTTTTTAATTTTCAAAATTTTGTAGCTTGAAAAGTATAAGAATCTACTTTTCAAAGACTTCGAAAATACCTTATATTTTTGTTATACAGAAAAATTTTGAAAATACTTTGAGAAATTCGAAAAATTACTCAAATACATTTGAACAAAATTATGGGTCGAGTTTCGAAAAATTCAGTTTTTACAGATTTTTCAAATTTTTTGAAAATTTTATTTACTCAAAAACATTTGAATAAAATTATAGGGTGAGTTTCGATAAACTCAATTTTTACAGATTTTTCAAGTTTAAATTTAATTTTTTAAAAATTGTTCAGATTTTTAAATATGATTTTTTGAAAATTTTAATTAACTACTCAAAAACATTTGAACAAAATTATGGGGTGAGTTTTGAAAAACTCAATTTTCACAGATTTTTCCAATTTTTAAATTTGATTTTTTGAAAATATTTCAGATTTTTAAATTTGATTTTTGAAATTATTAATTAACTACTCAAAAACATTTGCACAAAATTAAGGGGTGAGTTACGAAAAACTCAGTTATTTACAGATTTTGCAAATTTAAATTTAATTTTTTGAAAGTTTTAATTTTGAAAAATATACATTTTACGCAAAAATTTGAAAAACTAACTCAAAAATATTTGATCATAATTATGGGATAAGTTTCGAAAATTCAATGTTTTACATATTTTTCAAATTTTGTTTTTTTAAAAATTTAAATTTTGCGCAGAAATTTGAAAAATTACTCAAAAACATTTGAACAAAATTATGGGGTGAGTTTCGTAAAACACAATTTTTTACAGATTTTTCAAATTTTTAAATTTGATTTTAAAATTTTTTTTTAGATTTTTAAATTGATTTTTCGAAAATCTTAATTAATTACTCAAAAACAATTGAACAAAATTATGGGGCGAGTTTCGAAAAACCTAATGTTTTACAGATTTTTCAAATTTGATTTTTTGAAAATATTTCAGTTTTTTAAATTTGATTTTTCGAAATTATTAATTAACTACTCAAAAACAGTTGAACAGAATTATGGGGTAAGTTTCGAAAAACTCAGTTTATTTCATATTTTTAAAATTTTTAAATTTGAATTTTTAAAAATTTGAATATTGAAAAAGATACATTTTACGCAAAAATTTGAAAAACTACTCAAAAATATTTGATCATAATTATGATCAAAAACTCAACTTTTGAAATGAAAAACTCAATTTTTTACAGATTTTTCAAATTTTTAAATTTGTTTTAAAAAATTTTTTCATTTCAGATTTTTAAATTTGATTTTTCGAAATTTGAGTTTCGAAAAACTCAATTTTTTACATATTTTTCAAATTTTCAAATTTGTTTTTTTAAAAATTTAAATTTTGCGCAGAAATTCGAAAAATTACTCAAAAACATTTGAACAAAATTATGGGGTGAGTTTCGTAAATAACAATTTTTTACAGATTTTTCAAATTTTTAAATTTGATTTTTAAAAAATTTTTCAGATTTTTAAATTTGATTTTTCGAAAATCTTAATTAACTACTCTAAAGCAGTTGAAAAAAATTATGGGGTGAGTTTCGAAAACTCTAATTTTTTACAGATTTTTCAAATTTAAATTTGATTTTTTGAAAATATTTTAGATTTTTCAATTTGATTTTCCTAAATTATTAATTAACTACTCAAAAACATTTGAACAAAATTATGGGGTTGAGTTTCAAAAAATTCAAATTTTATATCTTTTAAAATTTCATTTGATCATAATTATGAGATGAGTTTCGAAAAACTCAAAGTTTTACATATTTTACAAATTTTTAAATTTGAAATTTTGAAAATTTGATTTTTGAAAATTGTAATTTTCAAAAATATGTATACTTTTTACGAAAAAATTTGAAAAACTACTTAAAAATATTTGAACAAAATTATGGGGTGAGTTTCGAAACATTCAATATTTTACATATTTTCAAATTTTTAAATTTGATTTTTTGAAAATTTTAATTTTCAAAAATATACATTTTGCGCTAAAATTCGAAAAACTACTCAAAAATATTTGATCATATTAAAATATGCGAAGAGTTTCGAAAAACTTAGTTTTCTGCATATTTTTCAAATTTTAAAACTTGATTTTTTGAAAATTTTAATTTTAATAAATATACATTTTGCGCAAAAATTCGAAAAACTACTCAAGAACAGTTGAACAAAATTAAGGGATGAGTTTCGAATAACAATTATTATTTACAGATTATTCAAATTTTAAAATTTGATTTTTTGAAAATTTTAATTTACAAATTGTACATTTTGCGTAAATATTCCAAAAACTACTCAAAAACAATTGAAGAAAATTATGGGATGAGTTTCGAAAGACTCAATTTTTTTACAAATTTTTCAAATTTTAAAATTTGATTTTTTGAAAATTTTAATTTTAATAAATATACATTTTGCGCAAAAATTTGAAAAACTACTCAAAAACATTTGAATAAAATTATGAGGTAAGTTTCGAAAAATTCATTTTTTTACAGATTGTTCAAACTTTTAAATTTGATTTTTCGAAGTTATTAAGTAACTACTCAAAAACAGTTGAAAAAATTATGGGGTGAGTTTTTTTAAAACTCAATTTTTTACAGATTTTTCAAATTTTAAAATTTAATTTTCTGAAAATTTTTCAAATTTTTAAATTTGATTTTTCGAAAATCTTAATTAACTACTCAAAAATAGTTGGGCAAAATTATGGGGTGAGTTTCGAAAAACTCAATTTTTTACAGGTTTTTCAAATTTTTAAATTGGATTTTTAAAAAATTTTTCAGATTTTTAAATTTGATTTTACGATCATCTCAATTAACTACTCAAAAACATTTAAACAAAATTAATGGGTGAGTTTTGAAAAACTCAATTATTTACAGATTTTTCAAATTTTTAAATTTGATTTTTTGAAAATTTTAATTTTCATCAAAAAAGAACTCGACATTGTTTTTGCTGATTTTTTTATCGACAGAAAACGTTAAGATTGAGCATTTCTATGAAATGTCAAAGTCCAATGTTATAATTATTAATTAATTTTATTAATTTCTGGCGTAATAAATTTTTTTTTTAATATTTTTATTTGTATTAATTTATTTTATTTATAGCTTTTGTAAAATTCAAAATTAACATTTTTATTTAATTTATTTTATTAATAAAACATTTCGAATAATTTCTGCAACAAGCAACTACAATCAAATACATATAAGAGGTTTCCGTAGTGTAGTGGTTATCACGTCCGCTTCACACGCGGAAGGTCCCCGGTTCGAACCCGGGCGGAAACATTTTTTTTTTAATTTAATGTTTTAATAATTATTGTTTCTATTTCAAGGTTACCATGGTCACCCGCAAATCCTGCATTAGAATTAATAATGAATGACATGGTTGAAAATATTCACGATTTATATAAGAAGAAAATATTTGTGCCCATTTCGCTTAACGACAGCGAATCGCTGAAAAATTTTCTGAGCAATGATTTTAATCTGCTTACCAGTATCGCTGGTATACAATTTGACGATTCTTTGGCTGGACAAGTCAGCATACCGTCAAAAATGGACGTAGCAATTCGGTAAGTCACACTCCGAAAAAAAAAATTGCCGGAGAAATTAAATTCAAAATTTTAGGTTTCCCGGAGAGTTAAGGTTGGATCGCAACAGCAATTGGAATACCAATAAATTGTTTCCCGTTTATCAAGTTGGCGGTCCTAGAGATTGGGATCAGAACGAAGGAGCGACGCCCAGTTCGTTTTAATGGTAAAATAAATTAATTCAATATTTAATGTTCTTGATTTTTTAGAATACTACCAGGAGAAGTTTTTATGCTACAACAAGAACTTTCGTTTTCGATTATAAATTATTTTAAGCGGGAGGTTCACAATCGCTCGTTTGATCATAATTCTGTTCCAATTTTTATGCAAAGATTTCCATATCCCGAGTGGAACCAAGACGACCTTCTCACAGCACTTCAAGCTTTTGTTGGACTCATTATTATGTTAAGCTTTGTATACACCTGCATCAACACCGTAAAAATTATAACAGTTGAAAAGGAGAAACAATTGAAGGTAATATTTTCATTTGGCGCCAAATAAACTTTTTTAAAATTAAAATTTCTGCAGGAAGCAATGAAAATCATGGGACTGCCCAATTGGTTGCATTGGATGGCGTGGTTTGTCAAACAATTTATTTTCCTTTTAATATCCAGCATTTTAATCGTAATTTTGTTAAAAATCAAATGGTATTCCGGAACGGAAAACTCGGTGTTTACAAATTCAGATCCCATTTTACTTTTGATCTTCTTGCAAATTTTCGCTTCTGCAACCATTGCGTTATGTTTTGCAATTAGCGTTTTCTTCTCGAAAGGTAAGTGAAAATCGAGACCAGATCTAAATTATTACTGATGGTTCTTAATTTCGTAGCAAATACAGCGGCAACGGTTGCTGGATTAATCTGGTTTTTGTCTTACTTTCCCTATTCGTTTTTAAGAAAAAGTTACGATACTTTGACTTTGATGCAAAAATTGTTTGCTTGTTTGTGTTCCAACACTGCAATGGCGTACGGATTTCAAACAATTTTAATGTTTGAAGGAATGGAAGAAGGTAATATTTTAATTTTCTCTTTCTTATTGAAGTTTTTCATAACTGTTTAAGGTCTTCAGTTTCACAATGTTTGGAAGCCTACCAATCCTGACGACGATTTAATCTTTGGACACTTACTCGTCATGCTGTTATTCGACACCTTCCTCTATTCCATAATTGCATTTTACGTCGAAGCAGTGTATCCTGGCGAATATGGTATTCCCCAACCATGGTATTTTCCATTTTCCGTATCTTTTTGGTTTGGAAGAAAAACTGGTAAACACTCGACAATTCGCTGAACCATGCAATAAAAATTACAGTTTTAGAAATCGAAGACGTGGAAGAAAGCTTGATGGATCACGATTTGCAGGAAGACGAACCAACTAATCTTAAAATTGGAATTAAAATCAAAAATTTACGAAAAAAATATTCAAATAACAGGGTCGCCGTTAACGGTCTCTCTTTCAACATGTACAAAGATCAAATTACGGTTTTACTAGGCCATAACGGTGCTGGAAAAACCACCACCATATCCATGCTCATCGGAATGTGTCCACCCACTAACGGAACGGCTTTCATAGATGGTCGCAGCATTATCACCGATATTACTGACGTGAGACAAAATCTTGGATTTTGTCCCCAACATAACATTTTGTACGATGAATTTACGGTTGCAGAACATTTATACTTTTATTGCAGCATAAAAGGTATGAAGAAAGAGCAGATCGAGGACGAAATTACGAAGTATTTGGAACTTTTGGAATTATCGCCTAAGGTATGATTTATTTCCTTCCATTTCCACAAATTTTAAAATTTGATTTTAGCGGGACGTTCGTTCATCAACTCTCTCCGGGGGTATGAAGAGAAAACTATCAGTCGCAATTGCTTTATGTGGTAATTCCAGTATCGTCATTTGTGATGAACCTTCATCTGGAATGGATCCTGCAGCGCGAAGGTCCCTATGGAATCTTTTGCAAAAACAAAAGAACGGTAAACTTTCTTCTTTTTTTTCCTCTTTCCACCTTCTGACCTCGAATGATTTATAGGTAGAACAATTCTTCTTTCAACCCACTACATGGATGAGGCAGATTTGTTGGGTGATCGCATTGCCATAATGGCAGATGGAAACTTGCAATGTTATGGTTCCAGTTTTTTCCTCAAAAAGAAGTACGGTGCTGGTTACCATTTGGTGCTGGTTAAATCACCAGAATGTGATATCCACAAAGTTACAACTTTACTTCAAAAATATATTCCAAATATTCAGGTTTGTTAATTCCTTTAGTAATGCAAGGGCTTGTAATTTTTTTTTAGATTAAAACTAATATAGGCTTTGAGTTAACATATTCCTTGCGGGAAGAAGATACTTCAATATTCGAAACTATGTTTGCCGATCTCGAACAAAACTGCGGATCTCTTGGCATTTCCAGTTATGGAATTTCATTTACAACTTTGGAAGACGTCTTCATGAAGTAAGTAGTAGACTTTTAATGTTACCTTCCTGATGGTTTCTATAGAGTAGGTACGGAACAAATCCATCCAATAGATGATGATAGCGATGAAATAAAAAACGGAGATCAAAGAGATTTGAATAACACCATGGACAATTTGGATCTTTCGTTTCATTTACAAAGTGGTAGGTTTTACAGTGAATTAATTTCAAGGTTTTAATGTTTAATTTTAGTAAACATTGAAGTTTCACCGACGTATTGGACGCTGTGGACGAATCAATTCATAGCAATGCTGATGAAACGAGTTTTATCGATCTATCGGTCTTGGATTTTGTTTCTATTGCAAATCTTCATGCCGATTTTGTTTATATCATTAGCGATTATTTTATATCGCAAGCGGAATATTGCCCAAGATTTACCCAATCTCAAAATTGGATTGCATTCATACCAAGACCCGGTTACAGTTTTAACTAGCACAGAGAATAATTCCTATTCAAAAAGGTACATGGATATTTTGACCAGAAATAATGATGATTATATCAACTGGAAGAATCTCAATTTCACTGAAAAGATGATAGAAGAAGTAACGGTTATAAAACCTCCGCTTTTCAATTTTACGCCATTTTTTTATTTTAGACGAAAAAAAATATTCTCGCAGTTCGACAAAGGTACGTCGTCGGTGCAACGTTTGAAAATAATTCAATTACGGCTTGGTTCAACAATCAACCATATCATTCCCCACCATTAGCTCTCCAAATGGTAATAAATGCTATCCTGCAAGAAGAGGTTTCGACGAACCATAGCATTCAGGTCTACAATTACCCGCTACCTTTCACCATAAACACAAAAGTTTGCAAACTTTAAAAATGTACTATGCCTTTTTTACCTGTTTTTTTTACAGTTAAATAATTTACTTCAAATCAGTACTTTGGGCTTTCAAGTTGCCTTTAATTTGGGATTTAGTATGGCGTACGTTTCAGCTTTCTATATTATGTTTTATGTTAAAGAACGAGTGAGCCAATCGAAACACTTGCAATTTGTTTCGGGAATTTCTGTACTTACATTTTGGATTGCTTCATTTTTGTGTGACGTAATTACTTTTATTTTTACGTCCGTGTTGATATTGGCAACATTATCGATATTTAATGAAGAGGGCTTCAGTAGTTTTGAAGAATTGGGTAAGAACGATTGTTTATTTAATTGGCCGTGATTTTTAATGACCTCCTCTTTTAGCACGTCTGTTTTCTATTTTGTGCTATTTTGGAGTTTCTGCATTACCGATCATGTACTTGGCGTCGTACTTTTTCCAAGTTCCATCTACGGGTATTCTCGAATGGCGCTTATCAATATATTTACAGGTTAGTGACCTATTATTTTTTATAAAGAATATTTACAAGTCAACGTCATTCTTCCACAATTGTATAAAGATGCACATATCACACGATTTGACACGGAACGAGATGAGTCATATTATCTTACCGATCTTTCACAATCTGAGTGTGGCTGAAACATTTTGTGGTGTTTTTTGCAGTATTGGATGATTGCAGAAATTTATAATGCCCAATAAAAAGTTAATTAGTAGATTTACATTAATTTTGCTTGCACGATCGATTTGCCACATGGAACAAGTGCATTTGGAAAAAGTATACTCAGCTGTGTCCTTCTTATCACAATACGGGCATCCGCTGGTTGTAGTTATTTTACAATGCTACCGTTGACTTTCAAAGCATCCGTGACCAATCAGTAGTTTGTACGATGCCTCTTCATGACTCCTTCTTCTGTCGAGTTTTATTCTTGGCAAAATAATCCTAATAAATCTAATTTACCGCCATAATTTCAAAATCCTTCTATATAAAATTCTTTGTCACTCGAGCTGAATAATAATTACTAATTATTTACAGGCGTTGCTGCATTTTTGGTGGTGACAATCCTTCTGACACCAGAATTGGATTTGCAAAATACGGCAAAAACATTAGATTGGATATTCCTGATATTTCCGCATTATTCCCTGAGTGCGGGAGTGCAAAACCAATACATAATTTATTCCACCCACAAGTTGTGTAACTTCTTCATCGACACCTGCGTAAACATAACATCTCCCATTTTAAGTCTAACACCGGAAGAATGCAAAAATAAAATTTGCAAAATGCAAAGTATTTGTTGCAGTAAGTTTAAAAAACGAAAAATTTTATGTTTTACCATGATTTTTTTCTAGCAATAACAGACAATTACTACGATATTGAATCGCCAGGAATTGGAAGAAACGTTCTTATTTCGATCTTCACCGGTGTTATTTTAATTTTAATTCTTTTGAGTACCGAACACGGCGCTTTAAAGCGAATTTTAGGTAAAGTGTACGGAAAGAGTTCGCCCGTGCATTCCCAAACCGACCAGATGATCGATGACGACGTCCTGAACGAAAAATTAAAAGTTGGAAATTTACCAATGGAAGATATCAGGAACACTAATTTGGTTATGTCGAACGTAACGAAATGTTATAACGACAACGTTGCTGTTAATAATTTGTCGTTATGTGTTGGAAAACGCGAATGTTTTGGTTTGTTGGGATTAAATGGTGCTGGTAAAACAACTACCTTTAAGTTGCTGACGGGAGATGTCGACTTAACCCATGGCGATATATGGGTTAACGGTTTGAATTTTAAAAACGATCGTCGTAAAATTTTTAAATCCATCGGTTATTGTCCCCAGTTTGATGCACTTTTGGAAGATCTGACTTGCAGGGAAACCATTATAATGTTTAGTTTGTTACGTGGTTCTGGAATAAACAGAAGTAAAATGGAAGCGAATAATTTAGCGAAAATTTTAAATTTTTATAAACATTTGGATAAAAAAGTCAAAGAACTGAGTGGAGGTAATAAGAGAAAATTGAGTACTGCCATTGCGTTGATTGGAAATCCATCTGTTATTTATCTCGACGAACCAACTGCAGGTAAATAACGAAAATCGCGGTTGTTTCGGAGATTATTTTATTTTTTTTTTATGTTTAAGGCATGGATCCTTCCACAAAGAGGTACTTATGGAATACATTGTGTAGGATACGGGACAGTGGAAAATGTATCGTTTTGACTTCGCATAGCATGGAAGAATGTGAAGCACTTTGTACCAGACTTGCCATTATGGTTAATGGGACGCTGATGTGTCTTGGTTCGACTCAACACTTAAAGAGCAAATTTTCGGATGGGTATACGCTAACGATTAAAGCGAAAAAAGATTTAGAAAACCATTTCGATTTGGAACCCATCGAAAAATTTGTTTTTGACAATTTTGGGGGTTCCGTAATACGAGAAAAACACCAACAGCTGGTGACGTTTTACATTTGTCAAAAAACTTTGTCATGGTCCAAAATGTTCGGAATATTGGAACGTGGAAAGAACTTGCTTAATATTGAAGATTATTCCTTGAGCCAAAGTAGTTTAGAACAGGTATTTTTATCGTTTACAAAACATCAACATGAAGAAGTCGTTCATAGAGATTAATTGTAATACATATTAGGTAATTTAATATATTATAATAAAAATATACACCGTTTTATAAAACGTACAAG
>JARFIX010000511.1:0-25994 GCA_036346125.1 Lycocerus yunnanus | reverse complement strand
CAACTTAGAACTAAAAATTACAAATTGTTAACTACACTTCAATTTGAAGTTGTCAATTTGAAATTCTCAAATAAACAATTTAGAACTAAAATTACTAATTGTTAACTATACTTCAAGTTGAAGTTCTCAATTTGAAATTCTCAAGTAAAGAATTTAGAACTATAAATTACAAATTGTTAACTACACTTCAATTTGAAGTTGTCAATTTGAAATTCTCAAATAAACAATTTAGAACTAAAAATTACAAATTGTTAACTATACTTCAATTTGAAGTTGTCAATTTGAAATTCTCAAATAAACAATTTAGAACTAAAAATTAAAAACTGTTAACTATACTTCAATTTGAAGTTGTCAATTTAAAATTCTCAAATAAACAATTTAGAACTAAAATTACAAATTGTTAACTATACTTCAATTTGAAGTTGTCAATTTGAAATTCTCAAATATACAATTTAGAACTGATAGTTTCAAATTGTTAACTATACTTCAATTTGAAGTTGTCAATTTGAAATTCTCAAATAAACAATTTAGAACTTGGCAATTTAAAATTCTCAAATAAACAATTTAGAACTAAAAATTACAAATTGTTAACTATACTTCAATTTGAAGTTGTAAATTTGAAATTCTCTAATAAACAATTTAGAACTGACAGTTTCAAATTGTTAACTATACTTCAATTTGAAGTTGTCAATTTGAAATTCTCAAATAAACAATTTAGAACTAAAATTACTAATTGTTAACTATACTTCAAGTTGAAGTTCTCAATTTGAAATTCTCAAGTAAAGAATTTAGAACTATAAATTACAAATTGTTAACTACACTTCAATTTGAAGTTGTCAATTTGAAATTCTCAAATAAACAATTTAGAACTGATAGTTTCAAATTTTTAACTATACTTCAATTTGAAGTTGTCAATTTGAAATTCTCAAATAAACAACTTAGAACTAAAAATTACAAATTGTTAACTACACTTCAATTTGAAGTTGTCAATTTAAAATTCTCAAATAAACAATTTAGAACTAAAAATTACAAATAGTTAACTATACTATAATTTGAAGTTGTCAATTTGAAATTCTCAAATAAACAATTTAGAACTAAAAATTACAAATTGTCAACTATACTTCAATTTGAAGTTGTCAATTTGAAATTCTCAAATAAACAATTTAGAACTAAAATTACAAATTGTTAACTATACTTCAATTTGAAGTTGTCAATTTGAAATTCTCAAATAAACAATTTAGAACTAAAATTACAAATTGTTAACTATACTTCAATTTGAAGTTGTCAATTTGAAATTTTCAAATAAACAATTTAGAACTAAAAATTACAAATTGTTAACTATACTTCAATTTGAAGTTGTCAATTTGAAATTCTCAAATAAACAATTTAGAACTAAAAATTAAAAACTGTTAACTATACTTCAATTTGAAGTTGTCAATTTAAAATTCTCAAATAAACAATTTAGAACTAAAATTACAAATTGTTAACTATACTTCAATTTGAAGTTGTCAATTTGAAATTCTCAAATATACAATTTAGAACTGATAGTTTCAAATTGTTAACTATACTTCAATTTGAAGTTGTCAATTTGAAATTCTCAAATAAACAATTTAGAACTAAAAATTAAAAACTGTTAACTATACTTCAATTGAAGTTGTCAATTTAAAATTCTCAAATAAACAATTTAGAACTAAAAATTACAAATTGTTAACTATACTTTAATTTGAAGTTGTCAATTTGAAATTCTCAAATAAACAATTTAGAACTAAAAATTACTAATTGTTAACTATACTTCAATTTGAAGTTGTAAATTTAAAATTCTCAAGTAAAGAATTTAGAACTAAAATTACAAATTGTTAACTACACTTCAATTTGAAGTTGTCAATTTGAAATTCTTAAATAAACAATTTAGAACTAAAAATTACAAATTGTTAACTATACTTCAATTTGAAGTTGTCAATTTGAAATTCTCAAATAAACAATTTAGAACTGATAGTTTCAAATTGTTAACTATACTTCAATTTGAAGTTGTCAATTTGAAATTCTCAAATAAACAACTTAGAACTAAAAATTACAAATTGTTAACTACACTTCAATTTGAAGTTGTCAATTTAAAATTCTCAAATAAACAATTTAGAACTAAAAATTAAAATTGTTAACTATACTTCAATTTGAAGTTGTCAATTTGAAATTCTCAAATAAACAATTTAGAACTAAAAATTACAAATTGTCAACTATACTTCAATTTGAAGTTGTCAATTTCAAATTCTTAAATAAACAATTTAGAACAAAAAATTACAAATTGTTAACTATACTTCAATTTGAAGTTGTCAATTTGAAATTCTCAAATAAACAATTTAGAACTAAAAATTACAAATTGTTAACTATACTTCAATTTGAAGTTGTCAATTTGAAATTCTTAAATAAACAATTTAGAACTAAAAATTACAAATTGTTAACTATACTTCAATTTGAAGTTGTCAATTTGAAATTCTCAAATAAACAATATACAACTAAAAATTAAAACTGTTAAGTATACTTCCATTTGAAGTTGTCAATTTGAAATTCTCAAATAAACAATTTAGAACTAAAATTACAAATTGTTAACTACACTTCAATTTGAAGTTGTCAATTTGAAATTCTCAAATAAACAATTTAGAACAAAAAATTACAAATTGTTAACTATACTTCAATTTGAAGTTGTCAATTTGAAATTTTCAAATAAACAACTTTAAACTGATAGTTTCAAATTGTTAACTATACTTCAATTTGAAGTTGTCAATATTAAATTCTCAAATAAACAACTTAGAACTAAAAATTACAAATTGTTAACTACACTTCAATTTGAAGTTGTCAATTTGAAATTCTTAAATAAACAATTTAGAACTAAAATTACAAATTGTAAACTATACTTCAATTTGAAGTTGTCAATTTGAAATTCTCAAATAAACAATTTAGAACTATAAATTTTAAAAACTGTTAACTATACTTCAATTTGAAGTTGTCAATTTAAAATTCTCAAATAAACAATTTAGAACTAAAATTACAAATTGTTAACTATACTTCAATTTGAAGTTGTCAATTTGAAATTCTCAAATAAACAATTTAGAACTAAAATTACAAATTGTTAACTATACTTCAATTTGAAGTTGTCAATTTGAAATTTTCAAATAAACAATTTAGAACTGATAGTTTCAAATTGTTAACTATACTTCAATTTGAAGTTGTCAATTTGAAATTCTCAAATAAACAACTTAGAACTAAAAATTACAAATTGTTAACTACACTTCAATTTGAAGTTGTCAATTTGAAATTCTTAAATAAACAATTTAGAACTAAATTACAAATTGTAAACTATACTTCAATTTGAAGTTGTCAATTTGAAATTCTCAAATAAACAATTTAGAACTGATAGTTTCAAATTGTTAACTATACTTCAATTTGAAGTTGTCAATTTGAAATTCTCAAATAAACAACTTAGAACTAAAAATTACAAATTGTTAACTATACTTAAATTTGAAGTTGTCAATTTGAAATTCTCAAATAAACAAATTAGAACTGATAGTTTCAAATTGTTAACTATACTTCAATTTGAAGTTGTCAATTTGAAATTCTCAAATAAACAATTTAAAACTAAAATTAAAACTGTTAATTATACTTCAGTTTGAAGTTGTCAATTTTAAATTCTCAAATAAACAATTTAGAACAAAAAATTACAAATTGTTAACTATACTTCAGTTTGAAGTTGTCAATTTTAAATTCTCAAATAAACAATTTAGAACAAAAAATTACAAATTGTTAACTATACTTCAATTTGAAGTTGTCAATTTGAAATTTTCAAATAAACAACTTTAAACTGATAGTTTCAAATTGTTAACTATACTTCAATTTGAAGTTGTCAATTTGAAATTCTCAAATAAACAACTTAGAACTAAAAATTACAAATTGTTAACTACACTTCAATTTGAAGTTGTCAATTTGAAATTCTTAAATAAACAATTTAGAACTAAAAATTACAAATTGTAAACTATACTTCAATTTGAAGTTGTCAATTTGAAATTCTCAAATAAACAATTTAGAACTGATAGTTTCAGATTGTTAACTATACTTCAATTTGAAGTTGTCAATTTGAAATTCTCAAATAAACAACTTAGAACTAAAATTACAAATTGTTAACTATACTTCAATTTGAAGTTGTCAATTTGAAATTCTCAAATAAACAATTTAGAACTAAAATTAAAACTGTTAACTATACTTCAATTTGAAGTTGTCAATTTAAAATTCTCAAATAAACAATTTAGGAACAAAAAATTACAAATTGTTAACTACACTTCAATTTGAAGTTGTCAATTTGAAATTCTCAAATAAACAATTTAGAACTGATAGTTTCAAATTATTAACTATACTTCAATTTGAAGTTGTCAATTTGAAATTCTCAAATAAACAACTTAGAACTAAAAATTACAAATTGTCAACTACACTTCAATTTGAAGTTGTCAATTTAAAATTCTCAAATAAACAATTTAGAACTAAAAATTACAAATAGTGAACTATACTATAATTTGAAGTTGTCAATTTGAAATTCTCAAATAAACAATTTAGAACTAAAAATTACAAATTGTCAACTATACTTCAATTTGAAGTTGTCAATTTGAAATTCTCAAATAAACAATTTAGAACTAAAATTACAAATTGTTAACTATACTTCAATTTGAAGTTGTCAATTTGAAATTCTCAAATAAACAATTTAGAACTAAAATTACAAATTGTTAACTATACTTCAATTTGAAGTTGTCAATTTGACATTTTCAAATAAACAATTTAGAACTAAAATTACAAATTGTTAACTATACTTCAATTTGAAGTTGTCAATTTGAAATTCTCAAATAAACAATTTAGAACTAAAATTAAAAAACTGTTAACTATACTTCAATTTGAAGTTGTCAATTTAAAATTCTCAAATAAACAATTTAGAACTAAAATTATTATTATTATTATTATTAGCTTGTACATTCCACGGAATATAAGCTATCCTTTTCAGGATTTACAAATCCTTTTGAAGGGGTGGATTAGTCCCCGTAAATACATATCATATAATACAACTACTCTGTGTCATACCTTATTTTTATAGTTCTGGGTGTGTGGCGCACTCCTACGATTCTTCTCCAGTTCTGCCTATCAAGCACCCTCGCCCTCCAGTCATCAATACCCATTACTCTCAAGTCACTCACCACCTGATCCCACCACCTCACTCTTGGTCTTCCTCTCGCTCTCTCCTCATATGGCTTCCATAAAGTTATTCTTTTTATTATTGCGTTCTCTCCGCTCCTCATAATATGGCCCAACCATCTTATTCGTTGCGCCTTAGCAAACTTTGTAATGTCTTCGCTCTCAAATTCTTCTTCTATTTCACGATTCTTCCATTGTCTATATTCACCATTTTCAGTAATTTTAAACCCAGGATGGTTCGTAGCACTTTTCTTTCAAAAATCTTTAATGACTGCATATCTGACTGGGTTAGACACATTGTTTCCGCTGCGTACATTACAACCGGCCTGATTATTGTTTTATAAACCTTCAACTTTGTGTCTCTCTTCAGATTCTTATCTTTCAACAACACCTTATTCGCATAGTACGCCTTGTTGCCGGTTTGTATCCTTTTTTTAATTTCTTGCTCTCTACTGTTGGTTCTACTTATGTGTATTCCTAGGTAGCTGCAATGTTCTATTTCTTCTATGCATTTTTTATCAAGTATCAGATTTCTTCTTTTATGCTGTATGTTTTTGTCGCACTTCATGTATTTGGTCTTGTCGTAGTTTACCAGCAATCCCATCGTCTTTGCTCTTCTTTCCATATCCTTAAATAATTCTATCAACTTGTTTAGTGTTCTAGCCATTATAATAACATCATCCGCATATGCAATCAACTGTCCTTCCTTTGTCGCTATTGTTCCCCCAATATCCATTCCATTAATCACTTTTTCTAGTACTATATTAAATAAGGTCGCCGACAGTGCATCTCCTGCCTAACTCCGCTGTTCACCTCAAAACAATCCGTCTCACCAAATGATGTTCTAATGCAGGCTGTAGTGTTCTCAAGGGTCATTTTGTAAGCCTTATAATTTTTTGGTATATTCATTTCCTCCATTGCTCTGTACAGCTCGCTCCTGTTCACCTTGTCGAAGGCCTGCTGGTAATCAACAAACATCATGTATAAATCTATATTATGTTCGGAGGCTTTTTCCATTGTTTGCTTAATCACATGAATCGCCCCCACCGTCGATCGACCTTCTGTGAATCCAAATTGATAGTCGCCTATTTTGTCTCTAGTAAATTCTTTTAATTTTCTGTGGATCGCTGCCGACAGTATCTTGTATGTTGAGTTGAGCAGGGATATTCCTCTGTAGTTTCTACACTGTTCTGGGTCTCCTTTCTTTTTCAAAGGAATTATAACACTTTCACTCCAATTTACTGGCATGCTTTCCTCGACCCACACTTTTGTACCAATTTACATAATCTCTCGCACAATTTATCTCCACCACTCTTAATCATCTCAATTCCTATTGCGTCTTTTCCCGGTGCTTTACCATTTTTCATTTTTTGAATGATATCCATTATCTCTTCACTGGTTGGTGTTAACATTTGTTCATCATCATCTCCTTCGTCTATTACATATTTTTCCATTGCTTGCTGGTTGCTCAGTAATTTTTTAAAGTGCCTAGTCCATATCTGTTTAATTTTCTCTGGATCGTCTTCTGTATCTCCCTCCTCATTTTTCATGTTTCTCGCTTTTGATTTGTGTTCTTTTTTCTCGTTTCTTATTAACTGGTAAAAGATTTTCTTGTTACCAACTCGATTACTTTCTTCTATTTCGATCATTTTCTCCATTACCCAGTTGTTTTTCTTTCTTCTAAATAGTTTGTATGCTTCTCTCATGTCTTTCTTGTATGTATCACGATCTTCCTGTTTTCCCGTTTTAACCATTTCAATCTACTCTCTTTTTTCCTTACTAACCTCTTCACATTCCTTATCGTACCATTCCTTAAATCTTTTACTTCTTTTATGTCCTATTACTTCTTTTGCGCAAGTTTTATGATCGTTGTTATGTTGTTAATTTCGTGGTTCATGTCTTTGCATTCTTTGCTTTTGCCTAGTTCTTCGTCAATTCTTTCTTCGTATCGTCTTTTTGTTTCGCTGTTGTTAAGCTTTTCTGTGTCTATTCTTTCACTTCTGTTATCGGGTGTGATATATTTAGTTGATTTCTGTCTTATCTTTGCCATAACCAGGTAGTGGTCCGTATCTGCATTCGCCCCTCTATACGTTCTCACATCTTTAACTGCGTTTATATCCTTCCTGGACACTAATATATGGTCGATCTGATTTCCATCTTCCGTTTTTCCACCTGGCCAGACTCATGTTACCTTGTGTATCTTCTTGTGTGCAAACTTCGTACTGCAAATCATGGTGTTTAATGCTTCCGCTGTGTTGCACAATTTCTCCATTACTGCTCGTTTTTTCGTGTATAGTTTGTCCTCCGCTTACCGATCTTACATAGTGCTCCTTTCCTATTTTTGCGTTGAAATCTCCAAGCACGATCAACACATCTTGCTTAGGAGCACTTTCGCACAATCTTTCCAATTCCACGTAAAATCCTCCTTCTCATTATCATTGCTTTCTTCAGTCGGAGCATAACCGTTTATTATTGATAGGTTTGTCTTTAACTTTACTCTCAGATATGCTAATCTCCCGCTTACCGCTCTAAAACTCATTATTTTATCTACCATGCTCTTCATTACTATGAATCCAACGCCATTTCTTCCTTGTGTTTGTTCGCCCGAGTAAAACATAGTGTAGTTCTTCTTTTGTATCTCTCCTTGATCTTTCCATCTGATTTCTTGTATCGCTGTTATGTCCACTCCATACCTCATCAGCTCGTGTGCAACCTCCGTCATCTTCCCGACCCTCAGCAATGTTCTGATATTCCATGTGCCTATTCTGAACATATCTTGCCTTCGTTTGCGCTTTCTTGGTATCAGTATCTTGCAATCTTTCTCGATTTTCCCGTTGAGATGCTTAGTTGTCATTTTGTCTCAAGTATTGTGCAAGGAGTGGTTGGTTGAGACGTTCCACCCACTCCGTATTCCTTCATTAGTTTTTGGGATACATCAACCTCGGTGGCTGCCGTGAGTTTACCCTGTCTATCGCACCATGTAAGCATTTCATTTTCCACATATAACTTTCTATACCCTATTCTAATCTTTTTACCGTTTTTCGACTCTTCCTTTGCATATTTTATAATTTGATCCTGTACCATTTTTTCCTTCTGCGTAAGATCATTTTCGATGTACAACTTAGCCCCCTTCAGTTTCTTCTTGTTCTCCATTACAGCTCGCTTGTGGTCAAAATTTCTCAACTTTGCGACAATTACTTCTCTCCCCGGCACTCTACCCATCTTAAACGCCTCGACAACCTCCACCCTCACTGAAAGTTCTCTCTGCATGAATCCTTCTACCATTTTCTCTGTTACTCTATCATTTGAGTGCATCCCTTTAATTATGACATTACACTTCCTTCTCTCTTTTTCGAGTCTTTCCAGTTGTATTTCAAGTCCTCTTACATTGTTGTTCTGTTCTAGCGCGTCGTTCCGGATTTCATCGATTTCCATCTTTATTTTGTGTCTCTAGTTTCCACTGCTCCTCCACTTTATCGTTCTTTGCCTTTAATTCTCCAATCTCTTCCTTATTATCCTTAAATCCAGCATTAACTGAAAGCGTCAGTGCGCTTATCATAGCCTTCAACTCCTCCATATTCACGACCTCCGCCGCACCAACTTTTTCTGGACAGTCACTGGTTGGTGACTTAGCTGTTTTTTTACTTCTTTGGAAAATTCTTGTTTGTTCCGACTTTGGAGATTCCTCCCTTTTTCTTTTATAAATTCCTTTATTGATCCTACACTATTAGACCTTTGGCTCATTTGGATTTGATGATATTCCGCGTTACGCCCTGTTCCTCGGGTCGACCCCTCGGAAGGAGACAGAACTCTGTTACACTAGTTTTAAAAATCTCAGTGCTTAATATGCACGGGAGGACTATAAATTTGAAGCACACCTAACTTCACCTAGTTCGCACTTTATTGACGCGGTACGACTATACTGTTACAAAATAATTAAACACCTTTTCTGTTACGATATTCCAACCTTTCACAAAGCCAACACTATATCTTCTACTTAGCCTCTTCCTGCTTCCGATTATCACCACTACCACTATCAAAAAACACTCTAAATCTGCAAATACCAGATACTATCACCTCGCATAACCTGCAACGATCAATCAAATCAGTTGTCAATTTGAAATTCTCAAATAAACAATTTAGAACTTAAATTCAAAATTGTTAACTATACTTCAATTTGAAGTTGTCAATTTGAAATTCTCAAATAAACAATTTAGAACTGATAGTTTGAAATTGTTAACTATACTTCAATTTGAAGTTGTCAATTTGAAATTCTCAAATAAACAATTTAGAACTAAAATTAAAAACTGTTAACTATACTTCAATTTGAAGTTGTCAATTTAAAACTCTCAAATAAACAATTTAGAACTAAAAATTACAAATTGTTAACTATACTTCAATTTGAAGTTGTCAATTTGAAATTCTCAAATAAACAATTTAGAACTAAAAATTAAAAACTGTTAACTATACTTCAATTTGAAGTTGGCAATTTAAAATTCTCAAATAAACAATTTAGAACTAAACATTACAAATTGTTAACTATACTTCAATTTGAAGTTGTCAATTTGAAATTCTCTAATAAACAATTTAGAACTGACAGTTTCAAATTGTTAACTATACTTCAATTTGAAGTTGTCAATTTGAAATTCTCAAATAAACAATTTAGAACTAAAAATTACTAATTGTTAACTATACTTCAATTTGAAGTTGTAAATTTAAAATTCTCAAGTAAAGAATTTAGAACTAAAATTACAAATTGTTAACTACACTTCAATTTGAAGTTGTCAATTTGAAATTCTTAAATAAACAATTTAGAACTAAAAATTACAAATTGTTAACTATACTTCAATTTGAAGTTGTCAATTTGAAATTCTCAAATAAACAATTTAGAACTGATAGTTACAAATTGTCAACTATACTTCAATTTGAAGTTGTCAATTTGAAATTCTCAAATAAACAATTTAGAACTAAAAATTACAAATTGTTAACTATACTTCAATTTGAAGTTGTCAATTTGAAATTCTCAAATAAACAATTTAGAACTAAAATTACAAATTGTTAACTATACTTCAATTTGAAGTTGTCAATTTGAAATTCTTAAATAAACAATTTAGAACTAAAATTACAAATTGTTAACTATACTTCAATTTGAAGTTGTCAATTTGAAATTCTCAAATAAACAATATACAACTAAAAATTAAAAACTGTTAAGTATACTTCCATTTGAAGTTGTCAATTTGAAATTCTCAAATAAACAATTTAGAACTAAAAATTACAAATTGTTAACTACACTTCAATTTGAAGTTGTCAATTTGAAATTCTTAAATAAACAATTTAGAACTAAAATTACAAATTGTTAACTATACTTCAATTTGAAGTTGTCAATTTGAAATTTTCAAATAAACAATTTTGAACTGATAGTTTCAAATTGTTAACTATACTTCAATTTGAAGTTGTCAATATTAAATTCTCAAATAAACAACTTAGAACTAAAAATTACAAATTGTTAACTACACTTCAATTTGAAGTTGTCAATTTAAAATTCTCAAATAAACAATTTAGAACTAAAAATTACAAATTGTAAACTATACTTCAATTTGAAGTTGTCAATTTGAAATTCTCAAATAAACAAATTAGAACTGATAGTTTCAAATTGTTAACTATACTTCAATTTGAAGTTGTCAATTTGAAATTCTCAAATAAACAATTTAAAACTAAAAATTAAAAACTGTTAACTATACTTCAATTTGAAGTTGTCAATTTGAAATTCTCAAATAAACAATTTAGAACTAAAAATTACAAATTGTTAACTATACTTCAATTTGAAGTTGTCAATTTGAAATTCTCAAATAAACAATTTAGAACTAAAAATTACAAATTGTTAACTATACTTCAATTTGAAGTTGTCAATTTGAAATTTTCAAATAAACAATTTATAACTGATAGTTTCAAATTGTTAACTATACTTCAATTTGAAGTTGTCAATTTGAAATTCTCAAATAAACAACTTAGAACTAAAATTACAAATTGTTAACTACACTTCAATTTGAAGTTGTCAATTTGAAATTCTTAAATAAACAATTTAGAACTAAAATTACAAATTGTAAACTATACTTCAATTTGAAGTTGTCAATTTGAAATTCTCAAATAAACAATTTAGAACTGATAGTTACAAATTGTTAACTATACTTCAATTTGAAGTTGTCAATTTGAAATTCTCTAATAAACAATTTAGAACTGACAGTTTCAAATTGTTAACTATACTTCAATTTGAAGTTGTCAATTTGAAATTCTCAAATAAACAATTTAGAACTAAAATTACTAATTGTTAACTATACTTCAAGTTGAAGTTCTCAATTTGAAATTCTCAAGTAAAGAATTTAGAACTAAAAATTACAAATTGTTAACTACACTTCAATTTGAAGTTGTCAATTTGAAATTCTCAAATAAACAATTTAGAACTGATAGTTTCAAATTATTAACTATACTTCAATTTGAAGTTGTCAATTTGAAATTCTCAAATAAACAACTTAGAACTAAAAATTACAAATTGTCAACTACACTTCAATTTGAAGTTGTCAATTTAAAATTCTCAAATAAACAATTTAGAACTAAAAATTACAAATAGTGAACTATACTATAATTTGAAGTTGTCAATTTGAAATTCTCAAATAAACAATTTAGAACTAAAAATTACAAATTGTCAACTATACTTCAATTTGAAGTTGTCAATTTGAAATTCTCAAATAAACAATTTAGAACTAAAATTACAAATTGTTAACTATACTTCAATTTGAAGTTGTCAATTTGAAATTCTCAAATAAACAATTTAGAACTAAAAATTACAAATTGTTAACTATACTTCAATTTGAAGTTGTCAATTTGACATTTTCAAATAAACAATTTAGAACTAAAAATTACAAATTGTTAACTATACTTCAATTTGAAGTTGTCAATTTGAAATTCTCAAATAAACAATTTAGAACTAAAATTAAAAACTGTTAACTATACTTCAATTTGAAGTTGTCAATTTAAAATTCTCAAATAAACAATTTAGAACTAAAATTATTATTATTATTATTATTAGCTTGTACATTCCACGGAATATAAGCTATCCTTTTCAGGATTTACAAATCCTTTTGAAGGGGTGGATTAGTCCCCGTAAATACATATCATATAATACAACTACTCTGTGTCATACCTTATTTTTATAGTTCTGGGTGTGTGGCGCACTCCTACGATTCTTCTCCAGTTCTGCCTATCAAGCACCCTCGCCCTCCAGTCATCAATACCCATTACTCTCAAGTCACTCACCACCTGATCCCACCACCTCACTCTTGGTCTTCCTCTCGCTCTCTCCTCATATGGCTTCCATAAAGTTATTCTTTTATTATTGCGTTCTCCCGCTCCTCATAATATGGCCCAACCATCTTATTCGTTGCGCCTTAGCAAACTTTGTAATGTCTTCGCTCTCAAATTCTTCTTCTATTTCACGATTCTTCCATTGTCTATATTCACCATTTTCAGTAATTTTTAAACCCAGGATGGTTCGTAGCACTTTTCTTTCAAAAATCTTTAATGACTGCATATCTGACTGGGTTAGACACATTGTTTCCGCTGCGTACATTACAACCGGCCTGATTATTGTTTTATAAACCTTCAACTTTGTGTCTCTCTTCAGATTCTTATCTTTCAACAACACCTTATTCGCATAGTACGCCTTGTTGCCGGTTTGTATCCTTTTTTTAATTTCTTGCTCTCTACTGTTGGTTCTACTTATGTGTATTCCTAGGTAGCTGCAATGTTCTATTTCTTCTATGCATTTTTTATCAAGTATCAGATTTCTTCTTTTATGCTGTATGTTTTGTCGCACTTTATGTATTTGGTCTTGTCGTAGTTTACCAGCAATCCCATCGTCTTTGCTCTTCTTTCCATATCCTTAAATAATTCTATCAACTTGTTTAGTGTTCTAGCCATTATAATAACATCATCCGCATATGCAATCAACTGTCCTTCCTTTGTCGCTATTGTTCCCCAATATCCATTCCATTAATCACTTTTCTAGTACTATATTAAATAAGGTCGCCGACAGTGCATCTCCTGCCTAACTCCGCTGTTCACCTCAAAACAATCCGTCTCACCAAATGATGTTCTAATGCAGGCTGTAGTGTTCTCAAGGGTCATTTTGTAAGCCTTATAATTTTTTGGTATATTCATTTCCTCCATTGCTCTGTACAGCTCGCTCCTGTTCACCTTGTCGAAGGCCTGCTGGTAATCAACAAACATCAAGTATAAATCTATATTATGTTCGGAGGCTTTTCCATTGTTTGCTTAATTACATGAATCGCCCCACCGTCGATCGACCTTCTGTGAATCCAAATTGATAGTCGCCTATTTTGTCTCTAGTAAATTCTTTTAATTTTCTGTGGATCGCTGCCGACAGTATCTTGTATGTTGAGTTGAGCAGGGATATTCCTCTGTAGTTTCTACACTGTTCTGGGTCTCCTTTCTTTTTCAAAGGAATTATAACACTTTCACTCCAATTTACTGGCATGCTTTCCTCGACCCACACTTTTGTACCAATTTACATAATCTCTCGCACAATTTATCTCCACCACTCTTAATCATCTCAATTCCTATTGCGTCTTTTCCCGGTGCTTTACCATTTTTCATTTTTTGAATGATATCCATTATCTCTTCACTGGTTGGTGTTAACATTTGTTCATCATCATCTCCTTCGTCTATTACATATTTTTCCATTGCTTGCTGGTTGCTCAGTAATTTTTTAAAGTGCCTAGTCCATATCTGTTTAATTTTCTCTGGATCGTCTTCTGTATCTCCCTCCTCATTTTTCATGTTTCTCGCTTTTGATTTGTGTTCTTTTTTCTCGTTTCTTATTAACTGGTAAAAGATTTTCTTGTTACCAACTCGATTACTTTCTTCTATTTCGATCATTTTCTCCATTACCCAGTTGTTTTTCTTTCTTCTAAATAGTTTGTATGCTTCTCTCATGTCTTTCTTGTATGTATCACGATCTTCCTGTTTTCCCGTTTTAACCATTTCAATCTACTCTCTTTTTTCCTTACTAACCTCTTCACATTCCTTATCGTACCATTCCTTAAATCTTTTACTTCTTTTATGTCCTATTACTTCTTTTGCGCAAGTTTTATGATCGTTGTTATGTTGTTAATTTCGTGGTTCATGTCTTTGCATTCTTTGCTTTTGCCTAGTTCTTCGTCAATTCTTTCTTCGTATCGTCTTTTTGTTTCGCTGTTGTTAAGCTTTTCTGTGTCTATTCTTTCACTTCTGTTATCGGGTGTGATATATTTAGTTGATTTCTGTCTTATCTTTGCCATAACCAGGTAGTGGTCCGTATCTGCATTCGCCCCTCTATACGTTCTCACATCTTTAACTGCGTTTATATCCTTCCTGGACACTAATATATGGTCGATCTGATTTCCATCTTCCGTTTTTCCACCTGGCCAGACCCATGTTACCTTGTGTATCTTCTTGTGTGCAAACTTCGTACTGCAAATCATGGTGTTTAATGCTTCCGCTGTGTTGCACAATTCTCTCCATTACTGCTCGTTTTTTCGTGTATAGTTTGTCCTCCGCTTACCGATCTTACATAGTGCTCCTTTCCTATTTTTGCGTTGAAATCTCCAAGCACGATCAACACATCTTGCTTAGGAGCACTTTCGCACAATCTTTCCAATTCCACGTAAAATCCTCCTTCTCATTATCATTGCTTTCTTCAGTCGGAGCATAACCGTTTATTATTGATATGTTTGTCTTTAACTTTACTCTCAGATATGCTAATCTCCCGCTTACCGCTCTAAAACTCATTATTTTATCTACCATGCTCTTCATTACTATGAATCCAACGCCATTTCTTCCTTGTGTTTGTTCGCCCGAGTAAAACATAGTGTAGTTCTTCTTTTTGTATCTCTCCTTGATCTTTCCATCTGATTTCTTGTATCGCTGTTATGTCCACTCCATACCTCATCAGCTCGTGTGCAACCTCCGTCATCTTCCCGGCTCTCAGCAATGTTCTGATATTCCATGTGCCTATTCTGAACATATCTTGCCTTCGTTTGCGCTTTCTTGGTATCAGTATCTTGCAATCTTTCTCGATTTTCCCGTTGAGATGCTTAGTTGTCATTTTTGTCTCAAGTATTGTGCAAGGAGTGGTTGGTTGAGACGTTCCACCCACTCCGTATTCCTTTATTAGTTTTTTGGGGATACACCAACCTCGGTGGCTGCCGTGAGTTTACCCTGTCTATCGCACCATGTAAGCATTTCATTTTCCACATATAACTTTCTATACCCTATTCTAATCTTTTTACCGTTTTTCGACTCTTCCTTTGCATATTTTATAATTTGATCCTGTACCATTTTTTTCCTTCTGCGTAAGATCATTTTCGATGTACAACTTAGTCCCCTTCAGTTTCTTCTTGTTCTCCATTACAGCTCGCTTGTGGTCAAAATTTCTCAACTTTGCGACAATTACTTCTCTCCCCGGCACTCTACCCATCTTAAACGCCTCGACAACCTCCACCCTCACTGAAAGTTCTCTCTGCATGAATCCTTCTACCATTTTCTCTGTTACTCTATCATTTGAGTGCATCCCTTTAATTATGACATTACACTTCCTTCTCTCTTTTTCGAGTCTTTCCAGTTGTATTTCAAGTCCTCTTACATTGTTGTTCTGTTCTAGCGCGTCGTTCCGGATTTCATCGATTTCCATCTTTATTTCGTGTCTCTCTAGTTTCCACTGCTCCTCCACTTTATCGATCTTTGCCTTTAATTCTCCAATCTCTTCCTTATTATCCTTAAATCCAGCATTAACTGAAAGCGTCAGTGCGCTTATCATAGCCTTCAACTCCTCCATATTCACGACCTCCGCCGCACCAACTTTTTCTGGACAGTCACTGGTTGGTGACTTAGCTGTTTTTTTACTTCTTTGGAAAATTCTTGTTTGTTCCGACTTTGGAGATTCCTCCCTTTTTTTTTTATAAATTCCTTTATTGATCCTACACTATTAGACCTTTGGCTCATTTGGACTTGATGATATTCCGCGTTACGCCCTGTTCCTCGGGTCGACCCCTCGGAAGGAGACAGAACTCTGTTACACTAGTTTTAAAAATCTCAGTGCTTAATATGCACGGGAGGACTATAAATTTGAAGCACACCTAACTTCACCTAGTTCGCACTTTATTGACGCGGTACGACTATACTGTTACAAAATAATTAAACACCTTTTCTGTTACGATATTCCAACCTTTCACAAAGCCAACACTATATCTTCTACTTAGCCTCTTCCTGCTTCCGATTATCACCACTACCACTATCAAAAAACACTCTAAATCTGCAAATACCAGATACTATCACCTCGCATAACCTGCAACGATCAATCAAATCAGTTGTCAATTTGAAATTCTCAAATAAACAATTTAGAACTTAAATTCAAAATTGTTAACTATACTTCAATTTGAAGTTGTCAATTTGAAATTCTCAAATAAACAATTTAGAACTGATAGTTTCAAATTGTTAACTATACTTCAATTTGAAGTTGTCAATTTGAAATTCTCAAATAAACAATTTAGAACTAAAAATTAAAAACTGTTAACTATACTTCAATTTGAAGTTGTCAATTTAAAATTCTCAAATAAACAATTTAGAACTAAAAATTACAAATTGTTAACTATACTTCAATTTGAAGTTGTCAATTTGAAATTCTCAAATAAACAATTTAGAACTTGTCAATTTGAAATTCTCAAATAAACAATTTAGAACTAGAATTACAAATTGTTAACTATACTTCAATTTGAAGTTGTCAATTTGAAATTCTCAAATAAACAATTTAGAACTAAAAATTACAAATTGTTAACTATACTTCAATTTGAAGTTGTCAATTTGAAATTCTCAAATAAACAATTTAGAACTAAAAATTACAAATTGTTAACTATACTTCAATTTGAAGTTGTCAATTTGAAATTCTCAAATAAACAATATACAACTAAAAATTAAAACTGTTAAGTATACTTCATTTGAAGTTGTCAATTTGAAATTCTCAAATAAACAATTTAGAACTAAAAATTACAAATTGTTAACTACACTTCAATTTGAAGTTGTCAATTTGAAATTCTTAAATAAACAATTTAGAACTAAAAATTACAAATTGTTAACTATACTTCAATTTGAAGTTGTCAATTTGAAATTCTCAAATAAACAATTTAGAACTGATAGTTTCAAATTGTTAACTATACTTCAATTTGAAGTTGTCAATATTAAATTCTCAAATAAACAACTTAGAACTAAAAATTACAAATTGTTAACTACACTTCAATTTGAAGTTGTCAATTTAAAATTCTCAATTAAACAATTTAGAACTAAAAATTACAAATTGTAAACTATACTTCAATTTGAAGTTGTCAATTTGAAATTCTCAAATAAACAAATTAGAACTGATAGTTTCAAATTGTTAACTATACTTCAATTTGAAGTTGTCAATTTGAAATTCTCAAATAAACAATTTAGAACTAAAAATTAAAACTGTTAACTATACTTCAATTTGAAGTTGTCAATTTAAAACTCTCAAATAAACAATTTAGAACTAAAAATTACAAATTGTTAACTATACTTCAATTTGAAGTTGTCAATATTAAATTCTCAAATAAACAATTTAAAACTAAAAATTAAAATTGTTAACTATACTTCAATTTGAAGTTGTCAATTTAAAATTCTCAAATAAACAATTTAGAACTAAAATTACAAATTGTTAACTATACTTCAATTTGAAGTTGTCAATTTGAAATTCTCAAATAAACAATTTAGAACTAAAATTACAAATTGTTAACTATACTTCAATTTGAAGTTGTCAATTTGAAATTTTCAAATAAACAATTTAGAACTGATAGTTTCAAATTGTTAACTATACTTCAATTTGAAGTTGTCAATTTGAAATTCTCAAATAAACAATTTAGAACTAAAAATTACAAATTGTTAACTACACTTCAATTTGAAGTTGTCAATTTAAAATTCTCAAATAAACAATTTAGAACTAAAAATTACAAATTGTAAACTATACTTCAATTTGAAGTTGTCAATTTGAAATTCTCAAATAAACAATTTAGAACTGATAGTTTCAAATTGTTAACTATACTTCAATTTGAAGTTGTCAATTTGAAATTCTCAAATAAACAATTTAGAACTAAAAATTACAAATTGTTAACTATACTTCAATTTGAAGTTGTCAATTTGAAATTCTCAAATAAACAATTTAGAACTAAAAATTACAAACTGTAAACTATACTTCAATTTGAAGTTGTCAATTTAAAATTCTCAAATAAACAATTTAGAACTAAAAATTACAAATTGTTAACTACACTTCAATTTGAAGTTGTCAATTCGAAATTCTCAAATAAACAATTTAGAACTGATAGTTTCAAATTGTTAACTATACTTCAATTTGAAGTTGTCAATTTGAAATTCTCAAATAAACAACTTAGAACTAAAATTACAAATTGTCAACTACACTTCAATTTGAAGTTGTCAATTTAAAATTCTCAAATAAACAATTTAGAACTAAAAATTACAAATAGTGAACTATACTATAATTTGAAGTTGTCAATTTGAAATTCTCAAATAAACAATTTAGAACTAAAATTACAAATTGTCAACTATACTTCAATTTGAAGTTGTCAATTTGAAATTCTCAAATAAACAATTTAGAACTAAAATTACAAATTGTTAACTATACTTCAATTTGAAGTTGTCAATTTGAAATTCTCAAATAAACAATTTAGAACTAAAAATTACAAATTGTTAACTATACTTCAATTTGAAGTTGTCAATTTGACATTTTCAAATAAACAATTTAGAACTAAAATTACAAATTGTTAACTATACTTCAATTTGAAGTTGTCAATTTGAAATTCTCAAATAAACAATTTAGAACTAAAATTAAAACTGTTAACTATACTTCAATTTGAAGTTGTCAATTTAAAATTCTCAAATAAACAATTTAGAACTAAAATTATTATTATTATTATTATTAGCTTGTACATTCCACGGAATATAAGCTATCCTTTTCAGGATTTACAAATCCTTTTGAAGGGTGGATTAGTCCCCGTAAATACATATCATATAATACAACTACTCTGTGTCATACCTTATTTTTATAGTTCTGGGTGTGTGGCGCACCTGCTACGATTCTTCTCCAGTTCTGCCTATCAAGCACCCTCGCCCTCCAGTCATCAATACCCATTACCTCAAGTCACTCACCACCTGATCCCACCACCTCACTCTTGGTCTTCCTCTCGCTCTCTCCTCATATGGCTTCCATAAAGTTATTCTTTTATTATTGCGTTCTCCCGCTCCTCATAATATGGCCCAACCATCTTATTCGTTGCGCCTTAGCAAACTTTGTAATGTCTTCGCTCTCAAATTCTTCTTCTATTTCACGATTCTTCCATTGTCTATATTCACCATTTTCAGTAATTTTAAACCCAGGATGGTTCGTAGCACTTTTCTTTCAAAAATCTTTAATGACTGCATATCTGACTGGGTTAGACACATTGTTTCCGCTGCGTACATTACAACCGGCCTGATTATTGTTTTATAAACCTTCAACTTTGTGTCTCTCTTCAGATTCTTATCTTTCAACAACACCTTATTCGCATAGTACGCCTTGTTGCCGGTTTGTATCCTTTTTTTAATTTCTTGCTCTCTACTGTTGGTTCTACTTATGTGTATTCCTAGGTAGCTGCAATGTTCTATTTCTTCTATGCATTTTTTATCAAGTATCAGATTTCTTCTTTTATGCTGTATGTTTTTGTCGCACTTCATGTATTTGGTCTTGTCGTAGTTTACCAGCAATCCCATCGTCTTTGCTCTTCTTTCCATATCCTTAAATAATTCTATCAACTTGTTTAGTGTTCTAGCCATTATAATAACATCATCCGCATATGCAATCAACTGTCCTTCCTTTGTCGCTATTGTTCCCCAATATCCATTCCATTAATCACTTTTCTAGTACTATATTAAATAAGGTCGCCGACAGTGCATCTCCTGCCTAACTCCGCTGTTCACCTCAAAACAATCCGTCTCACCAAATGATGTTCTAATGCAGGCTGTAGTGTTCTCAAGGGTCATTTTTGTAAGCCTTATAATTTTTTTTGGTATATTCATTTCCTCCATTGCTCTGTACAGCTCGCTCCTGTTCACCTTGTCGAAGGCCTGCTGGTAATCAACAAACATCAAGTATAAATCTATATTATGTTCGGAGGCTTTTTCCATTGTTTGCTTAATTACATGAATCGCCCCCACCGTCGATCGACCTTCTGTGAATCCAAATTGATAGTCGCCTATTTTGTCTCTAGTAAATTCTTTTAATTTTCTGTGGATCGCTGCCGACAGTATCTTGTATGTTGAGTTGAGCAGGGATATTCCTCTGTAGTTTCTACACTGTTCTGGGTCTCCTTTCTTTTTCAAAGGAATTATAACACTTTCACTCCAATTTACTGGCATGCTTTCCTCGACCCACACTTTTTGTACCAATTTACATAATCTCTCGCACAATTTATCTCCACCACTCTTAATCATCTCAATTCCTATTGCGTCTTTTCCCGGTGCTTTACCATTTTTCATTTTTTGAATGATATCCATTATCTCTTCACTGGTTGGTGTTAACATTTGTTCATCATCATCTCCTTCGTCTATTACATATTTTTCCATTGCTTGCTGGTTGCTCAGTAATTTTTTAAAGTGCCTAGTCCATATCTGTTTAATTTTCTCTGGATCGTCTTCTGTATCTCCCTCCTCATTTTTCATGTTTTTAGCTTTTGATTTGTGTTCTTTTTTCTCGTTTCTTATTAACTGGTAAAAGATTTTCTTGTTACCAACTCGATTACTTTCTTCTATTTCAATCATTTTCTCCATTACCCAGTTGTTTTTCTTTCTTCTAAATAGTTTGTATGCTTCTCTCATGTCTTTCTTGTATGTATCACGATCTTCCTGTTTTCCCGTTTTAACCATTTCAATCTACTCTCTTTTTTTTCCTTACTAACCTCTTCACATTCCTTATCGTACCATTCCTTAAATCTTTTACTTCTTTTATGTCCTATTACTTCTTTTGCGCAAGTTTTTATGATCGTTGTTATGTTGTTAATTTCGTGGTTCATGTCTTTGCATTCTTTGCTTTTGCCTAGTTCTTCGTCAATTCTTTCTTCGTATCGTCTTTTTGTTTCGCTGTTGTTAAGCTTTTCTGTGTCTATTCTTTCACTTCTGTTATCGGGTGTGATATATTTAGTTGATTTCTGTCTTATCTTTGCCATAACCAGGTAGTGGTCCGTATCTGCATTCGCCCCTCTATACGTTCTCACATCTTTAACTGCGTTTATATCCTTCCTGGAACTAATATATGGTCGATCTGATTTCCATCTTCCGTTTTTCCACCTGGCCAGACCCATGTTACCTTGTGTATCTTCTTGTGTGCAAACTTCGTACTGCAAATCATGGTGTTTAATGCTTCCGCTGTGTTGCACAATTTCTCTCCATTACTGCTCGTTTTTTCGTGTATAGTTTGTCCTCCGCTTACCGATCTTACATAGTGCTCCTTTCCTATTTTTGCGTTGAAATCTCCAAGCACGATCAACACATCTTGCTTAGGAGCACTTTCGCACAATCTTTCCAATTCCACGTAAAAATCCTCCTTCTCATTATCATTGCTTTCTTCAGTCGGAGCATAACCGTTTATTATTGATAGGTTTGTCTTTAACTTTACTCTCAGATATGCTAATCTCCCGCTTACCGCTCTAAAACTCATTATTTTATCTACCATGCTCTTCATTACTATGAATCCAACGCCATTTCTTCCTTGTGTTTGTTCGCCCGAGTAAAACATAGTGTAGTTCTTCTTTTGTATCTCTCCTTGATCTTTCCATCTGATTTCTTGTATCGCTGTTATGTCCACTCCATACCTCATCAGCTCGTGTGCAACCTCCGTCATCTTCCCGGCCCTCAGCAATGTTCTGATATTCCATGTGCCTATTCTGAACATATCTTGCCTTCGTTTGCGCTTTCTTGGTATCAGTATCTTGCAATCTTTTTCGATTTTCCCGTTGAGATGCTTAGTTGTCATTTCTGTCTCAAGTGTTGTGCAAGGAGTGGTTGGTTGAGACGTTCCACCCACTCCGTATTCCTTCATTAGTTTTTGGGGATACATCAACCTCGGTGGCTGCGTGAGTTTACCCTGTCTATCGCACCATGTAAGCATTTCATTTTCCACATATAACTTTCTATACCCTATTCTAATCTTTTACCGTTTTTCGACTCTTCCTTTGCATATTTTATAATTTGATCCTGTACCATTTTTCCTTCTGCGTAAGATCATTCTCGATGTACAACTTAGTCCCCTTCAGTTTCTTCTTGTTCTCCATTACAGCTCGCTTGTGGTCAAAATTTCTCAACTTTGCGACAATTACTTCTCTCCCAGCACTCTACCCATCTTAAACGCCTCGACAACCTCCACCCTCACTGAAAGTTCTCTCTGCATGAATCCTTCTACCATTTTCTCTGTTACTCTATCATTTGAGTGCATCCCTTTAATTATGACATTACACTTCCTTCTCTCTTTTTCGAGTCTTTCCAGTTGTATTTCAAGTCCTCTTACATTGTTGTTCTGTTCTAGCGCGTCGTTCCGGATTTCATCGATTTCCATCTTTATTTCGTGTCTCTCTAGTTTCCACTGCTCCTCCACTTTATCGATCTTTGCCTTTAATTCTCCAATCTCTTCCTTATTATCCTTAAATCCAGCATTAACTGAAAGCGTCAGTGCGCTTATCATAGCCTTCAACTCCTCCATATTCACGACCTCCGCCGCACCAACTTTTTCTGGACAGTCACTGGTTGGTGACTTAGCTGTTTTTTTACTTCTTTGGAAAATTCTTGTTTGTTCCGACTTTGGAGATTCCTCCCTTTTTCTTTTTATAAATTCCTTTATTGATCCTACACTATTAGACCTTTGGCTCATTTGGACTTGATGATATTCCGCGTTACGCCCTGTTCCTCGGGTCGACCCCTCGGAAGGAGACAGAACTCTGTTACACTAGTTTTAAAAATCTCAGTGCTTAATATGCACGGGAGGACTATAAATTTGAAGCACACCTAACTTCACCTAGTTCGCACTTTATTGACGCGGTACGACTATACTGTTACAAAATAATTAAACACCTTTTCTGTTACGATATTCCAACCTTTCACAAAGCCAACACTATATCCTCTACTTAGCCTCTTCCTGCTTCCGATTATCACCACTACCACTATCAAAAAACACTCTAAATCTGCAAATACCAGATACTATCACCTCGCATAACCTGCAACGATCAATCAAATCAGTTGTCAATTTGAAATTCTCAAATAAACAATTTAGAACTTAAATTCAAAATTGTTAACTATACTTCAATTTGAAGTTGTGAATTTGAAATTCTCAAATAAACAATTTAGAACTGATAGTTTCAAATTGTTAACTATACTTCAATTTGAAGTGGTCAATTTGAAATTCTCAAATAAACAATTTAGAACTGATAGTTTCAAATTGTTAAGTATACTTCAATTTGAAGTTGGCAATTTGAAATTCTCAAATAAACAATTTAGAACTGATAGCTTCAAATTGTTAACTATACTTCAATTTGAAGTTGTCAATTTGAAATTCTCAAATAAACAATTTAGAACTAAAATTACAAATTGTTAACTATACTTCAATTTGAAGTTGTCAATTTGAAATTCTCAAATAAACCATTTAAAACTAAAATTACAAATTGTTAACTATACTTCAATTTGAAGTTGTCAATTTGAAATTCTCAAATAAACAATTTAGAACTAAAATTACAAATTATTAACTATACTTCAATTTGAAGTTGTCAATTTGAAATTCTCAAATAAACAATTTAGAACTGATAGTTTCAAATTGTTAACTATACTTCAATTTGAAGTTGTCAATTTGAAATTCTCAAATAAACAATTTAGAACTAAAAATTACAAATTATTAACTATACTTCAATTTGAAGTTGTCAATTTGAAATTCTCAAATAAACAATTTAGAACTGATAGTTTCAAATTGCTAACTATACTTCAATTTGAAGTTGTCAATTTGAAATTCTCAAATAAACAATTTACAACTGATAGTTTCAAATTATTAACTATACTTCAAAATGAAGTTGTCAATTTGAAATTCTCAAATACACAATTTAGAACTAAAATTACAAATTGTTAACTATACTTCAATTTGAAATTGTCAATTTGATATTCTCAAATAAAGATTTTAGAACTGATAGTTTCAAATTGTTAACTATACTTCAATTTTAAGTTGTCAATTTGAAATTCTCAAATAAACAATTTAGAACTGATAGTTTCAAATTATTAACTATACTTCAATTTGAAGTTGTCAATTTGAAATTCTCAAATAAACAATTTAGAACTGATAGTTTCAAATTGTTAACTATACTTCAATTTGAAGTTGTCAATTTGAAATTCTCAAATAAACAATTTAGAACTGATAGTTTCAAATTGTTAACTATACTTCAATTTGAAGTTGTCAATTTGAAATTCTCAAATAAACAATTTAGAACTGATAGTTTCAAATTGTTAAGTATACTTCAATTTGAAGTTGGTAATTTGAAATTCTCAAATAAACAATTTAGAACTGATAGCTTCAAATTGTTAACTATACTTCAATTTGAAGTTGTCAATTTGAAATTCTCAAATAAACAATTTAGAACTAAAAATTACAAATTGTTAACTATACTTCAATTTGAAGTTGTCAATTTGAAATTCTCAAATAAACCATTTAAAACTTAAATTACAAATTGTTAACTATACTTCAATTTGAAGTTGTCAATTTGAAATTCTCAAATAAACAATTTAGAACTAAAAATTACAAATTATTAACTATACTTCAATTTGAAGTTGTCAATTTGAAATTCTCAAATAAACAATTTAGAACTGATAGTTTCAAATTGTTAACTATACTTCAATTTGAAGTTGTCAATTTGAAATTCTCAAATAAACAATTTAGAACTAAAAATTACAAATTGTTAACTATACTTCAATTTGAAGTTGTCAAATTGAAATTCTCAAATAAACAATTTAGAACTGATAGTTTCAAATTGTTAACTATACTTCAATTTGAAGTTGTCAATTTGAAATTCTCAAATAAACAATTTAGAACTAAAAATTACAAATTGTTAACTATACTTCAATTTGAAGTTGTCAATTTGAAATTGTCAAATAAACAATTTAGAACTAAAAATTACAAATTGTTAACTATACTTCAATTTGTAGTTGTCAATTTGAATTTCTTAAATAAACAATTTAGAACTGATATTTTCAAATTGCTAACTATACTTCAATTTGAAGTTGTCAATTTGAAATTCTCAAATAAACAATTTACAACTGATAGTTTCAAATTATTAACTATACTTCAAAATGAAGTTGTCAATTTGAAATTCTCAAATACACAATTTAGAACTAAAATTACAAATTGTTAACTATACTTCAATTTGAAATTGTCAATTTGATATTCTCAAATAAAGATTTTAGAACTGATAGTTTCAAATTGTTAACTATACTTCAATTTGAAGTTGTCAATTTGAAATTCTCAAATAAACAATTTAGAACTGATAGTTTCAAATTATTAACTATACTTCAATTTGAAGTTGTCAATTTGAAATTCTCAAATAATTAAATTAAAAATTTTAAACTTA
>JARFIX010000510.1:0-35317 GCA_036346125.1 Lycocerus yunnanus | reverse complement strand
AATATTAAGGTTAATTGGGCTATTTATTTAAGTTTAAAACTTGTGAATGTTTATCTAATTTAAAGGATTTAATTGTCATATAAAGTATTATTTTTAAATATAATAGTACATTTTATTTTAATAAAGAATATGTAATTTAACTTACGTCCATCAACTATAATGTAAATGATTTAGTATTTTAAATTAATAATAATTTCTAACAAATTAAATACATAAATTATTTTATCATTTAATAAGTATTCAAATGAGCGGTATGATAAGTTTAACATATGATGGTAGTTCATACATGATTAATTTTCAATAGTCATTTACATTTGAACAATATAATTACCAAATATAATTAGAACAATTTTATTTAACTCATTAAACGTAATTTTCAATGAATATATGGTAACATGATTTCTTGTTAATTTTAATCTGTACATTAGTTTATTTAACAGATGAATTTACATTTCGAATTACATCATTTAATTATATATTCTTGAAACGTACTAGCACACAAAAGTATCTTAATGATATGTTGAATAGAATTTAAGATTCTTCGACAAAATATTCTCAGAGAATTTATGAACAATGAATTATTCGTGATTTAACGAATTGAAATCAATTTCATTTATTTCAACTTAAAATCATTTAGAATAAAGTTGAAGTATCTCTAATTGTGTCGGTAAACATTAGGATTCTGCAATTTTATCACCACTTGGTGATTGCGTGTCTTTTTTATGGTTAATAAGTTATCTCTTTAGAGTAGTATTAACATGAATCGAAAATTTAACCTTTAGTCATCAGTTTCCGTTTGTGATTTTCTTGTTGTAAATGTTCTTGAATGGTTTATGTATTACCAAACTGTAATATTGTGTATAAACATTAATCGTCATTTACATTAATAGTAAGTGCTGTTAAATTTTCTAATTCTAAATTATTTTGACATCTACTTCCTATAGCTTTAAAATAATTTTTGATTTCTTATTTTTCAATAAACTTTCTTGGTCATGTCCATAACCTCGTGACCATTTGGAGACTTTTTGAATGGAATTAAAATCTTTCTAAGGTTAAAATTTCTAAATTAAAATTTTGTATGTTGCAAACCATTTGAATCCACTCTTAAAGAATTTTTGACTTATATTATTTTGGCTTAGAATTATAATTTGATCTAGATAAAATGAGTTTTTAAGTGAATAGTTTTCGCTTTTTGTAAAGTATGATTTTCTAAGAAATTAAAAAACTAGATTTTTAAATCTTTTAATTTGATAATTTTACATAACATCGAAATTTAATTACTTATAAGATAAGAATATCAAATAATGTTAATAAATAATATAAATAAAAATTTAAAGTCAATTAATATAAATCAATGTATACTTGATCTAATTCTTATGAATGCAGAATTAAATAATTTTTATTAAGATGATCTGCAAAGTTTTATAACAAAAATTTTATTTAAAATATGTCTTAGAAAGTGATTATATTCAACATTAAAGTTTAAACAAGGATAAATTTATACAATATTAAATTAAATTAACCAATTGTTCATTTATTATTAGTAATATTTCCGATGAAAGTTTTGTATCAATTGAATTCATAAATTAAATTAATTAACTAGAATTATAAATGGCTATATTTTTGATATTGGTTTAAATACGTTTAATAGATTACAATGATTCTCACAAAATGAAATACATTTTCGAGTTTTAATTCGCTAAAACATTCTAGCAGATAAAAATCTATTTTGTATTATTTGAAACAATATGTTTCATCTTTTCAAGGTAAGTAGCGCGATTTATGAATCATTACAATATTAGAATATTATAAATAACATACTCCTAGTTAACAATGAATTTTGAAATCAAACGCATCTATAATTTATAATTAAATACAGATAAATTTTAAATTTTAGATTAATATATTACTTTATCTATTGAACCAATAATGCTGATTAATAGAACATAGTCAATCATAATACTTAATGATTAATAAATCTTATCCAACGATTTATAATTAACCAAATATTACTATAAATTATATTATAAAATTAAATAAATTAATAATTTTATTCTGAATTCAACTAATACCATGCATTTTTAGATCAGTTTGAGTAAAAATTTGTAATAGTCAATAATTTACGATTTCGGAAATTGATTGACTAATTCTTGAACTTTTATAGCATTAATTAATTAAAATAATTCATTAACTTTAGAGCATAATTACATAATTTCTTGAACGACATGCTTGAAACTATGAACTAGTCTAGTGTATTGATTATTATGTTATGTACTAAGTTGATCTAGTTAATTGGTTTAGTAGGTTTTTACTATGTTATTCTATTTATACATTTATAAATTAAATGTATTCGTATATAATAAAATTTATGAGTAAACTAAACGATTAAACTACTTAGTTCTAATTGTAAATTATTAATCAATTAGAATGTTTTAATGTTAATTCATCTACTTTAAGTCTGTACTCGTTATGTATACTAGAAGATATGTTATTATGAACATGTATACTCTAACATTGCTCATTATAATTTTAACTTTGAAATCAAGTCAATTTAATTAATACTTTTTCTTCAGATAAGATAAAATGCCATTAAATTGATGTAAAGATGAACGCTCTTCTTTACAAATTATGAAAATTTTAGGTTTAATGCCATAACTGATTAAATGTCAATGTATTCAATCATAGATTGAAAATAAGTATCAGTGACATTCTAGTAAATATATGAGATTTCTTTCAGATATTAATTGAATTCTCTGCAATTTTGGAGTAGATCTAATTTTACATTATATTCAAATTTAGTAATGTCTAACCAAAATATTGTGAATGGTTAAGTAAAATCTATCTTCAATTCATGTTATGATAATTATTATGTAACTATAATCTAATGTAATCAATGTAAAGTTATTTGCAGACTATAAACTATTCTTAAGTTTAAATTATAATAGTTAATTGAAACTTTCATTATTTCAACCATATTCATCTCACGTAACATCTGTTTTAGTGTGAATTTTAATTTAAAATAACTAGCAACAAATTGTCTGATTGATAAATGTATTATCATAATCAGTAAGTCTTATACATTGTTGTAAATTTTGTTAAATTGTTCAATTAAATTATTACGTATTGAGAAAATTTATTTACGTAAACTACTTGTACATGTTACGTACATATTTTGTGTTAAAACGATAATCTGAAGAAACCTTTACTGTTAAATTTGGTCTATAAAATTTTGATATGTAAATGATATATTAAGTAACACTTGTATTAATAGTATAGTAATTACTTTTTTCTTACTGATTTTATCGTTCTAATTTTCAATATTTAAAATGTGAACCAATTTGGTAAATTGAAAACATTTAAAGCAAGTTAATTTCTTCGTAACTTCTAGTATTTGCATACCGATCATAAATAGTTATTAGTATTTGAATTATTTCTTATTTAATTCTAACTTACTTTTCTAATGTTGATAAACTTATGAGTGAATATATTAGATAAAATTTTATATAAATTTAGTAATTCCATATACTTGGAGCCTAAAAGTTGAGAAACTTCTGATATCTTAATTGTAGAGTTTTAAGCTTAAATTATCTTGCTAACTGAATATCTATGGATGAAGATTCCAATAACATTAGAACTAGAAGTTTTAAATCTATCTTATGTTATTTAATAATGCTAAAACTCTGTACGTCTTTAATTTAGATAGTATTTTATCGTAATCATATTGTAATCTTTAATTAGCATATTCATTTTAATACAGATAGATATTGTAATAATTTGTATTTTATAATTGTCTATTAAGAATAATTTAAAGAATATAAATTGCCGGATAACTCTGACAATCATGTATTGCTACTATACAATATTTTCTCTAACCATTGATTTACATTGAATATAGTGTTATTATTGAAATCAACTCAGGTTATAATGAATGTTTACACAATTAATGATATGAAATTGATAACATTTCTAATTTGAAACTTCACAATTTACGTACTCCATATAGTTCATAAAAATTTTAGATTTCATAGTTTAATAACCAAAATTTTCAGTTGTCATATCTATGAAATAATGGTGATAAGAAACACTTATAATACAAATTTTATAAAATTTTATTCTAGTCAAACAGGCAGGTTCTAAGCAATTTTGACCAATTTATTTTTTGCGTTATTTCTAATGAATGGTTTTTTAAGTCAGTTTTATTCAAATGATACGATATATCTGCAACAAAAATACTAGTAATTTAAGTTCCATTAATTTAATACATAACGTCGAAATTTATTCTGAACAATGATTCCAAACATTTTAGATAAAAATTATTATTATACCATAGAATCTAATACATTGAATTCAATTTCGTCATTGTTTGAAAATACAATTCAAATTAGCTTTTAAAGTATGATATATTCATAATGTAAAATTATAATTTAAAATATGTCGTCTTGAGATAGAATGTATTTTATCAATTAAAGGTAGCATGACGGATAATCTCTAAATATTTAATAATTTTGATACATTGTCTTATTTGGAAATCTTGATTTGGTTTTCATAAATTTGTATAAATACAAATGTCACCGGGCTATTTTAATTAGAAATTCTTTAAAATACAGGTTGCAAAATGACAATCTATTGCATTAGATTTAACTACTCTGATTGGTTAAATTATTTACTTAAATTTATGGCATATATTACAGCAAATCAATATAAATGTTCACTTGGAAGATTTACTACACAATTTGACAGAAGACATATCATACGTTAAGAAGGAATTATATCAAAATCAATATTATCTAAAGAATTTTAAATGTCGTAACCTTAGATTTTAACTAAAAGTTTGAATATAAACAAGAACCGTCAATAATTTATTTAATAAAATATTTTTACAATTTCATTGAATTATTAAGAACCTGTATAAGTGATTACAATTGGATATTTTAAATTATGAAATGTAAATTTATTTGTATTTGAAGAATGCCTCGTAGATTGAAAATATTGATTAAAGTAAGTGAGTTACATCCTTTCACTTTGGAAATACTTTTGACATATTGATTATTGCATCTTCTAAAAATTCAGTTGTACTAGACATTGCATTCCAAATTCTGTAGCCTTTGAAAAGTGACGCCATCTGGGCATTGGCAATGTCTTTATTATCAACTGTCATTTATTTGTATTGTAATTTTACATGTGGTTTCGACTTACTATTACTAGTATATTATGTACTATTCAAATTTATTAAATCATTCTCGAGCATCTTATCTGTTTTAGTGCGTTAGTCATATTCTTTATCTCAAATCTGATGATTGTTAATTCTTAAATCTCTACCATAATCTTTAACGGAAATTTGTAATTAATTTGAACTGATAAATAATGATTTTTAATTTGAAATAATTTTGAAATACATGAATGTTTGAAGATACCAATATAATGGACGTTCTGTTGTAAATTTATAAATTTTCTAATAACTTGCATATGTTGTCGCAATGAATGTATGTATCAACTCGCGCTTAAAGTGAAGCAATTTATTGACATCAGTCAAAAACTAGAGCTTTGCTGACTAAGATGCATTACTTGTATTTAATCGTAAATTATCGTGATGTGAATCCTTGATGTGGTAGTAAAAATTTCTAAGCCAATAATCATATAATTGTCATTATAACATTAAATCACTTACAATTGTTGCTTATATTTGGTTAGTTTTGTAAGAAGAATTATTTTCACCTTTATTTAAGATCATAGTCGAGACATACGATTAAATGACAAACTTATGTAATTTATACATTTTCCTAATTGACGTATCTCAATCTTATATAGAAGGATAATCAAAAAGTTTATATTGTTTTTAAATCCTTAGACTAATACAGTTATTACGTAAAAATATTCTTGAGTGTCTATAAACTTCACAAGTTTCCGTGTACACGAAATCTGATTATTAAATTTGTACCCACTGTCATATTTTGAGATTCAGAAATGGGTATGGTTCTAAATTCGAGTTAAATTTCTACGAAAACTATTTTTATAATAGTTTCGTTTAACATGAAGTAGCATGGATTGTAATGAAAATCCATGAAAAACTTGCTAGTTTACTAAGCTAGAGTTAATTGTATTGTTTGGATTCTATTTCTTCTATTACAATACGTGTTCATATGATTTGGAAGTCCGTTTTCTCATTAATATTGACAACATTATAGTTAACGTGATTATTAAATCGTCATCAATAATATTATGTAACAGAAATATTAAATTTGTTGTAAACCTTAATTATTGAACTAAACAGCTGATTATGACTAACAGATTTTATCTTAAAAAATATTATAAACATGAGTATTGTAATTATTAACCAAAAGTAATTAATTATTATTTTAAATGCTTTTGAATATTCAAATGTATTATGTATGTAGCCCTATAATATGTTTCTTATTGTGTAAAATTTAATACATCCTTATTTGAATGACACAGACTTCCAAATTTAATAAGATCAATGTAATGTCTCAAATTTGAAATCAAAATTCTACCCTCAAAAGACCCACAGTTTTGTTATTGTGATTTATGCATTTATTTAAAGCAGTTGTTTTTACATGATTGGACTTATTATGAATATAGTATTGTCAAATATAAAGAACTTCCAGCAGTTCATACTTCTTATTCGTTAATATCCTTTAACGTTAAATTGAAAATTTTAATTCTAATTTCTACCTCTAGATCTTTACCGGAAGAATTTGATAAAATAGAACCTACTCAATGTCCTACATATATTTTAAGTTTGAAAATATTAAATTGTTTCTTAGAAAAATTTGTAAAATGGAACGTTTCGTTTAAATTATAATTAAAATGGCTGTATTTCAAATAGTATTGCGTTAAAGATAATCTTGCGTACAGAAGATATTCAAGTACTGTGATTTTATCGAATCATAAGAATATCAAGTATATTCACATTTGATTGTAGTAAATTAATATTTCAATCTCAAAAATTCTAATTAATCTCATTCTGGAACTAAATTTCATTTAATGTAATTTCACTTAACAAAGAAGACGTTTACTTTCTTAATTAATCGTTCAATACGGCACACTTTTTATGCAATTTGTTCTAATGCACAATGCGTTGATGCTATCTAAGATTTGCCATTAAGTTTTGTGGTGATCTGTAATTAATTTTACTTAAATTTAAGTTGGCCTACTTCTAATCACAGACAAATTCATTAAAACGAACTCTGGTAGACTCCATTTCTTGAAATTTGGATAAATTTTTATGATAATAATGAAACTAGAAAAGACTCAGAAAACAGAATTTTTAAATAGTAAAATAATAAGGTAAGAATGGTTGTTTGAAAATACGTCAAGAAAGAACTTAGCGTTGCACAGCAAATATTATGGTGATATTTGAATAAGTAACTTCATTTAATGATATTATATAGATGTACAGAACCTGCAAGAGAATAACATATTGTGAATAAATAAAACTTGACATCATTCCAGTGATAATTGGCCGTAATTATGGTTATCAGATTACTATTGCAGACATATAGTGTTTCACCTTTAATTGCTAGTGAAGTGAGCCTCGAGCATTAGATTGAAAACTTCATTATGGTTATTGATATTGGTTGCTGTTTATTGATTGAAGGAATGGTTTTAATCAGACCTAAAGTTTGTATTTTTGGCTTCGAGATAATATGTATAAATTTTTACTTGTCTATAATATTTCTCCATTGTACTTCAGTCTTTACTATTGCCATGTAAATGAATCTGATAGCTGAATAGTGTATTCTTGAAGAAATCTAAATTTCTGAACAAAAATTATATTGTGATGTAATGAAAAGTGGTGAGCATATTGAGACATGATTAATATATTGTATTAATTTATTCCATCTTCAAAAACGTTACTTGAGAAACTCTTAGACCATTTTCGAATGTTTGTTGTTATCATGGATTGCCAATTATTCAATAATATGATATTTTCAGTTCATGTTCTTGGAATTCAGGTCTTATCTTAATTTTCGGACTTCTTCCTCACTGTATTCTGTCATAAATATTCATTACCTGAGAACCCTCAATACGGATTATCTTATGATATCAATTCTTATTCATTTACCATCTATTGTTTTTAACTAGTTTTCATCAATCGAAACTTAACAGTTTCTGAACTTCCATTCCCTTATTTGTCCTGATTAGAGGTATACTGTAATATTTTCACTTAATGTCTTAACATATCTTCAATAATTATACATTGTTTCTTATAATCTTTTACAACCTTATTTACTTGTTCAAACTTCAAATGAGTTCACCAATCTTTCGATACTCATTTTCCTGACACTACATTCCTTATGATGAGTTTTGGATAATCTTTATGACCTGTCATCGTGAGTTACTCAAACGCACTAATTTATAAAGTATTGTAAAAATCTAGTATTACATATGCCTTACAATTCAACTCACTGTCTTGATTAGCCAATTTGCTTAATAGTGAAGTACTGAGATTTTTAGCTTTCTTAATATATCGCTGACTTCTAAACTCTCTTCGAGATTCATGCTAATATTCAATAGTCAACTATCAAAATTTTGCAGTATTATAACTATTAAGTAATTTCAAATCCTTCAATTTAGGTCTGGTTCATTGTGAATATATGTCTAAAATTTGACTTTTTCATTTGAGACATGGTATAACTTTTTATGTTTGAATGATGTATTTACTTGCTAGGAAACTTGTTCTGTCATCCATGCTTTTAATTTTGAATCACTTTAATAAAACATATATTAATTTTATATTACAGTTTATACGTACGTCAAAGATAGTTTAAAACAGTAAAAGAACTGAATAATTTAAATGACACTTTATAGCTAAATTAATCTGCTTTGATTCATAAGGACTATCTAAACTGTCACATAACAATATTAACTCCCATCAAGTTGCATTAGTATTGGCCTTGATAGAACGAATGATCGATTTAGCTCATATACATGTCCTATTACGGTGAGAAACACGTCAATCCGTGATGGAATTTATTCCGTGATGTATGAAAGCATTATTATATACTTTTTGAGTGTAATGGAAAATACTGCATTCACTAGGATATCACAAGGTTATGCAATTTCTGTCGAACATACTTTATGTATTTGCAATAATTCAAATTCCATCATTCTTTTGTGATAATGTTGATAAATTTAATCCATCCTAGTTTTACCTGATTCTGTATATCTAACGTTTTATCATAGCACTAATTCCACTGTATTTAAGCGAGATGTCAACTTATATATCTTTTACTTTTGGCAACATCTTACAATTCCATAAGTCATACATGCTTTTTTTATTTATATTCAAGACTCTTCATGTTACTGTCTGATGAATTATTATACCGTTGTAAATAAGGTACTTTTACTTTGTATGAGTTGTTCTGAATTAACCAGAAACATCATAAGATTTCGAATACTTTTAGGTCATTACTTATCAAACTGTAGTTGATTCCCAAATTTCTTTAAGTGGGTGGAATTTTTAGCTTTCTTACATTACGCTCAAATTGGTAAATACAAAACACAATAAACATAAAATTTGATTTTGATTTTAAAGCATTAAATTTAAATTTTTTTGGCGTAATTACAAAAAAATTTTGGCTAAAAAGTTTGCTTTTGATTTGGGAAACTGATTAACGATATTTTAAAAATTTGTGGTTTTAATTTTAATTGAAAATGACAATCTTTAAATAAACATTTTATTATTTTTTTTAAGTTTTACTATCAAAATAGCTTACTAGAAAATTTTAAAATGCAATTTACTTTTTCTTTATTTCATACACTATCTCTAATAAACCCAATATATAGTCTCCCCATATTTTTCATTGTATTCCTTAAAAGTTCGAACCTAATGTCAGGTGAAAACTTTCCCCGAAGAATTTATTTTTTGGAATAAAACATTTTAAGCTTTTGTTGATGTCGAAAAAACCCCTTTCCCTGGGAAAAAAGGTATGCCAATTTCTTCAACAACCTTTTATTCATTGAAAAAAATCCATTTTTTTTAAAAAATTTTAAATTTTCATGCCTTCCCTGATCCGTGATATTAACTATCAAAAAATTCCCATTTTTTAAAACCCTAAAATTCTTTCCCTTTTTTGGCAAATTTAAATCTCTAATCAAATCATTAAAATCTTCGTATGAAATGATGATTATACCAAAAAGGTACTTTCTTTGTTTTGTTCATAATTAGCAGAAAATCATAAATAAACTTTAGAACAAAGAACGAAAATTTTTGTAGAGTCGTAATCGGCGTTTTCGGCACAATTTGGTAAAATAGTAAAATGAGACGGTGATACCAAGGAAGATAGTATTTGTAAATTTCTTTGAAAAATTAATAAATACTGCTAAATTTATTTAATTCTTGTCGAATATAGTTAATTCTTCCTTGTCAACAATTAGTCAATCGAGCATTTTGTATAATCGTTTCAAATCGATAAAAATCAGTTATCTGACTTGTCCAATTCAACATTCATATTCGTTGTCAGATAAATTAAACACTTGACAAACGTGCAATATTTAGTACTCGTATATTTTCAGTTGTTCTAATTCGGCATCCATACAGCATTTTTCAACGACTCGTTCATGTATTTGCGAATTGCCAATACGTGCAAATAAGTACGGATTATTTTTAATATAGTTACATCCTCTTGTTTTAACAAAACATCAATCGACGCTGTATATCGTTTGTTAAAAACGGGAACTGCCTTTCTTTTTCCAATAATGTCAACCACTGTCAGTTTATTACCAATTTTCTTTCAAAGTCGGTGAGAGATTTTTTAGCTGTTCTGTACATTGATCGCTCTACATTGGTCGAGATACATAATCGTTATGGTCATATGTGATGATTCCCCAGATCTCCTTTTATTAAATATAGATAATAATATTGTTTAAACAAGCACAGGGTTGTCTAATTTTGTGTTGTTGAAATTTATTTAAAACTTGGCTCACTCTCATCCTGTCGTCGATATGTTTACTTAATTTAATTAAATCGCTCGTTGTTGGTAAAATTGCGTACCTAGCGTTTATTTTTCTATTAACTAACGTGGCCAAGGCATTGAAGAAATTCTTGTTGACCACTCCATATCCATCAATGTTAAAAACTTAGCGAGTTTTTAACTCTCGAACTCGGTCTCCTGATACTTTTATGCGGCAGTAATAATTTTGTTGCTTGTACAGGGTGGTCAACTAAGGAATTCCGATTTAAAAGAAATAAAACAAAAACTTTCAAGTCAATTTTAATTTTTTTTTACAAATAATGTTCAGCTTTTTGGGAAATTCATTTCTTAAAATTACGCTCTCCAAATGTCCACCTTTTTTCTGCTGGCACTCTTCGAGTCGAACCCCGAAATTTAGAAAACACGTCGCAAAGTTTCTGGACCGATGGCTTGAATTTCCTGGCGGATATTTTCCTTCAACGCAATTAGAGTGCGGGGATTGTTGCGGTAGACTACACTTTGGAAGGTCTCACGCCGAGAAATCAATTTTTCAGGAAAAGCGCCTGAATAACAGGTAAAGACCGATTTGAAGTGTGACAAGTGGCCCCGTCTTGCTGAAACCAAGTGTCCCGATTGTATCCATCAAAGTCTTGAAGGGCTGGTTCAAAAAAATTGTTCAACATGTCCACATAACGATCAGAATCCACTGTTACTGCTCGGCCGCGTCCGTCTTCGAAAAAGTACGGGCCAATAATGCCTTGTGCGTGTATTGCACACCAAACTGTGACCTTCAGACTATGCAATTGAGTTTCATGTTTCTGTTTGGGGTTTTCTGAAGACCAATACCGGCAATTCTGTTTGTTTACATAGCCGTTCAGATGAAAATGGGCTTCATCAGAGAAAAAAATGTTGTCGTACGCTTGAAATCGGTTCACCATTTCATTGGCGTAATCAAGGCGTTGTTGATGGTCCCCTGGCTTTAATTCCTGCACTAATTGGATCTTGTAGGGTGCATGTGTAAATCTTTATGAAGAATGTTTATCAATGACGATCTCTTCACATTTAGAGCGGCCGCGCGCCGGCGTGTCGAGAGGCCCGGTTGGTTGCGAACAGATGCTCTCACTCGCTCTACGTTTGCATCGTTTCTCACAGACCGTCGACGGTTTATCACTCGCTGGGGCAATGTCGAACTACAATTATATCGAACTTGACTGGCAATAAATAATCGGATAGACCTCCATTAATTGCCCGTTATTTTAAAGTAAATCTATCAAGTTATCTCATTGACTCCCGTATCAACTTACATTGTGCTGTACCGTATTTTTCAAACTGCATGGCGCCGTATTTTAAAATTAAATTATCGTTCTTACAATATTCACCCACGTCATCGTGGTTTGAAGTTGCGAAGGCTTGATGAAATGTTAATGACAATATTATTAGATAATTCAGCACCAAATGTATCGTTTAGAATTGAAGAGGAAATGTGCAAAACTAGGTAAGTCCACTTCTCATGGTTTCGGGAAAATATCAAAACAATATCACTGCACGCGAATAAGGAGCGGGACAAGTCAAAAACGATCACTTGAGGGAAATGAATTTAAAACTGGTAATTAATATTTAATTCTGCCGTTATAAAATTGTTTAAGATTCTATTGTTTGTTTACAACATGTTATTAATGAGATAGTCTGTTGAATAATTGTTTTAGATTAAAAATAAATAGAAAAGCGTCTGGAACATGGTCGCATAATATTGACTCAACTCCTTATTTGCACGCAGTAGCGAATAGTTACTTCTAATGTAGAAAACACGGGAGCGATGCTCAAAATAATGCTTTTTATTTTCAAAATTGCTTTTTTCAAAATAATTCCCCAACGGTTGATTCTAGAACAATACTGAACGGAATGTAGAAAATTTTTGATCTCGATCGCAGGCTTTTTGCGTCGCGCGCGTTTTGACGCGCGCATTTTTTGACGCGCGCATTTTTCGTTATTTTCGCAGGCCCTGCTTCTACCTTGCTAGGCCTCTGTTTTGCCGCTTTTTCGCAAGCTCTATTTTCCTTTTACATTTTATGCACCTCCGAGGCGTGTGAAGCACTCCTCTTATTATATAAGCTCGTGTTCATATTCGCTTCCGAAATGTTGGTTCGTCATATTTTACCCTTTGCAGCAAGCATTTTTCCTATGGTAGTTGCCCGCCGGGCTATTGTCATACTTTTCTGCTTTCTACTTCTACTCCACGGCCGGGTCTTTTGGCTCACTTTTTGGGGTTTTTCGTCGTATTAACTACTTTTTATTTAATTTTACATATATTTTACATTTTACAGGTTTTTATTATTTTCTGTATACATTTTGCAATTTTTTGTTGAGCCGCCCCTCCGCTGTAATGGTAATAGTAATTATTGTTAATTACGACGCCGTCGTTCCTTACGTTGCCGTCGCCCATCTTCCGCTGCCCCTTCGCTTTCTCTTTCCGCCCTTTGCCACCCACCCCATGTCGCTTTTCGCAGTGTCGCTTCTACTTCTCCACCTTCCGCCACCGCCGCCGCTCCTGCTCCCCACCGCCAACAGCCGTGGCTTCATGGTAGCCTCCGCTCTAGGGTGGGTTCTCTTCCGGCATCTCTGTGGCTGTGTTAGTGCGCCCCATTTTCGCCGCTTCTTCCATTTCTTCTTTATCATCTCTTTGGACGTCTCCTCGTCTTCCTCTTTTCTCCGCCTTCCATTTGCTTTGGCCACCACCTCCTCGTGCCGCCGCATGCTCATGTGGGAGTATTAATTACATATATTTAATAGAAATAATTAAATATTACATTTTATATAATAAAATTATTTTTTATCACCATGCCTCTGTGGTGCCAGTTTTAACCAGTCTTTAACTGCATTGGCTATGGTTTTGTCGTTTAAGTCCTGTGGTGCCGATTTCTCAAACGCTACTTTAATTGAAGCTAAAAACAATTATAAGTTGAAAAAAAAAATGAATAAAATCAAAGAATGAGTGATATTACCATTAATAGCTTCCATGACTTTTGTGGATTTGAACGCTAATTTTCTTTGAATATCGTTTGTTCTCTGACGTCCTTCCCAATTGTAGTTGCTAGCTAAATTGTTGGACATCAGAAAACGCATGATATTCATCGAATAATTTCGAACAGTTGTACCTCCAATGCAAGATAACCTTTTAACCTAAAATACAAAAAATGTTAAATTGATTATATATGTGTTTAATTTTAAACTTACTAAATAGTTAAAGTTATCTGGGCATTGTAAGAATCTTTCCATTTCTTCAAAATCTACTGCGGTGAATAGTGGTGTAGTTGGAAAGTTTGATGGTTGCAATACATTACCACTATTCCCGGTAGTTTTCAGCAATCGATACAGTTCATCAATTTTGATCGTATTTTGATCCTGAACCGTTTTAATGCTTTGAACTAAACCAAATAACTGTTCCCATCTGTGGTTCTCAGTATTTGATGTTGTAGGAGTACTCTGGCTCTCTGATAACAGTAGTGCACTACGTGGTATACCACGTAAATGTAAAGATTTAATGTAAAGATTAAATAAATGTATAGATTTTTATTAGTAAATTAATTAAATTAAATGTAAAGATTTTTACCTTTTCCTTTTTTTTTTTCGGTAAACGAATTATCCGAAGAAATATCATCGTTACTCCGATCTTCATACGATAAACTAAAATTAAAATAGAGTATAACAAACTATAATTGTATTTTTTAATTAAATTTAACTTATTTTCCTTTGATTGGTCTATTTCTATCGAAGAATTATTATCAATGGAGTCGCTGGTATTAAATTCGGTAGTTTTTAAAACTTAGCTGTACTGCATCGGAGATACTCGATGAAGAACTCGATTTTTCAATGAAGTCTTTACACATTTCTTCAGCTCGAATATAATCACCTACAAAGACAAAAATACAAAAAAGTCAAGCAATTAACAAAATTATTATTTACTTACTTTCTGTAAACATAATTTTTTTAACGTGGTATATAGGCCACGTCGACGGATTTGGTGGTGTAAGCTTTTGAACAAACTTTTGAAAGCACTGTTAGTTTTAATTGAGGCCAATAACACTTGGACTTTCCAATTAGCCAAGTCATCGGAACTATGGCTACTTCTTTTTTGCTAAATTCTACTAATACGTACATTTCTATAAGATCTTTGAATAATTGAATATAGGTTATCGACTTTCCTTCACACTTTAACACTTTCACTCTAACTGAGAATTTATTTGATAAAGTAGTACTTGAAATTTACTTACTACCAATTTTTACTGATTATTACCAATTTAAAAATACAAAATAATTATACCAATTTAAAAATCAATTTTGAATACCGTAGATTCAGAAAAAGCAACAAAGCAGATGAAGGGGGGGACAACAACCAAAATGTAGTGGTTATGGCCTAATCTTTGGATTTAGATGTTTCACCACCGAGGATGATTTTGCACTCGTTGACACAATATAATTTAACGGCAACAATCGATTAAATGAAAAGAATGAAATCTATTTAGATCGGCTGCAAAAATAGCATTTTCTAAACATTCACAAATTTCTGTTGTTAATCTTGCAAAATTTCTTGCTTTGTTGTAATATGATTTTGAGTATTATAAAATCCAATAAGTACCTTGTTTAACATTAATCGGTCTTTATCATTTAAAGGAGAGTTCTTCGACAACAAGTTTATCCCATTCTGACTTTGTCTTAAAATAGATTTTATATTTTGCAAATAAAATAAAAGATTTAAATTGTATCCTAGCTAGTAACAGTGATCTCTCCATGGAACAGAAAATGGCGTAGCGGTAGAAGCCACTTGAGCTTCTGTATCCCCGTTTCTTTTGGGATTTTATTATTTTGGAATTGAATAAGTGAAATAGTGGTTTATCTTAAATTGCGTTTCAGATGAATTATATCTTGAAAATTATTTAAAATTTAGTTATCGTAATTTTTTTTTATAGCATAATACTGCTAATTTCTACACCACCTTGGAGGTAGAGAGTAAGGTGCGTGTTTTAAAGTAGTTTTTTCTTGCAGGTCTATCTATCCGCAAAGTATTTAGAAATTAGTTTTGTGCCATTAACTAATCCATCCAAAAAAATTTAGTCTTTTAACGTGTTTAAGTTTTTCCTGTTCCTGTTGTTTACTTTTTTCATGTTTCGGTGTTTGTTGGGTCGTATACTCCTTCAAACTTTTGCAGGACTTTTTTTTTGAAACATTTCTTCCAAGAATCGTGTTGCAATTTTATCAAATATTATACAGCATGGCCGATAAATGAGCTCTAATTTGAAAACTATCTCGTTGAATAAGGTCGAGCCGCTTTTCCATATTATAACGTGCCAAAATACTTTTAAAAAGTTTTATATTTTATACTTTTAAAAACAATTATCGCTTAGGACGGCATAAATTTGCGAAAATAACCTGTCCGTCCTAAAAAAACTTTGAATGTTCTTAACATTTTTGGGAATTGAGAATGGTTTCGGTGCAATCGTCTTTTGTGGTGAGGGTCTTATTGTTCCGGCTTTCTGTGAAAGGATTAAATTCTCACAAATAAGGTATGTTTTGGTCAAACCAAATTTGTATAAATATTTTACAAATAACGCGACTGAAACATCACCGATTGCCTCAAAATTATGTAACTATTGCATAAACTATTAACTATAAAACTTTAATCCCTAAAATACAAAGTAAAGCAGATCAATAAATGGATCTAATAGTTTTGCCTTGATCAATTATTAAATAACTAAATTTTCATAGTATGTAACTCGATTTCTTCTAACATTAACATCTTTTTTTCATTTCTTGTTGATCTTTTTTTGTTACACATTTTTATGCAGTAATAAAACAAAAACTACATTTAGAAAAGTATGCAGGGGGTAAAGGCGTTTATACTTTTCACTACAGAAAGTGCCAAAATACTTTTAAAAGTTTTATATTTTATACTTTTAAAAACAATTATCGCTTAGGACGGCATAAATTTGCGAAAATAACCTGTCAGTCCTAAAAAACTTTGAATGTTCTTAACAGTTTTGGAAATTGAGAATGGTTTCAGTGCAATCGTCTTTGGTAGCGAGGGTCTTATTGTTCCGGCTTTCTGTGAAAAGATTAAATTCTCACAAATAAGGTATGTTTGGTCAAACCAAATTTGTATAAATATTTTACAAATAACTACTGAAACATCAGCGGATTACTTCAAAATTATGTAACTATTGCAATTAGATTAAACTATAAAACTTTAATCCCTAAAATACAAAGTAAAGCAGATCAATAAATGGATCTAATAGTTTTGCCTTGATCAATTATTAAATAACTAAATTTTCATAGTATGTAACTCGATTTCTTCTAACATTAACATCTTTTTTTCATTTCTTGTTGATCTTTTTGTTACACATTTTTATGCAGTAATAAAACCAAAAAACTACATTTAGAAAAGTATGCAGGGGTAAAGGCGTTTATACTTTTCACTACAGAAATAAATTATTAAAATAAACAAGAACTAAAGAATTCATACTAGATGTTGCATACAAGTATTTCAAACAATATTCTTATAATTAATTAGGGAAGCTCTTCAAATGCAACAAAGATGAATCTGTAGAAGACTTTTTGATTCAAATTCAACTTCGAAAATTAAATTATTTTAATTTTTCGTATAGGATTATTACGATCAAACCATACTTTACTGGATAAAATGATGGGTGACAAATAACACTTGAGATACAGAATAGGCCCAATAAAATATGTATATCTAACACCTAATAAAAATAAACTTAAACCAGAGAAGTTTTGTAATCAATTGGGCCAAAAGTTTTTGTTCTTTTGATGTGAATTCTATTCTTTACGTTTTAAAGAATAGAATTTTATTTTTCTTCGGCCGTCCTCATCTTACAACCTTACCAAGATCTTCATTCACCGAATCTTATGAAATAAAAATATTACGTATGTATATACAGTGCAAGAACAAAATTTACACTTACCCAAAATTGATTCGGATACGACATTTTCGATTTCAGCGAGGAGTTTTAGATCACCATGTCAAGTTTTCTATCAGAAATGTGATCATTAATTATTTCGAAGGCGTTTTTCTCTTCTATACAGTTAAATACCATTTCAACGTCTCTCTGCTTCTTGGCTAATTTCATAACTAATGATCGTAGGTTATCGTATTGCTTCATGGTAATACGAATTTTATATTCAAATCTAATGAAATAAATTATAATCGAAACTAAAATTATTAAAAGGTAATGAACAATTTTACACTTACAAATAACTCTTATGATGCACAGTATATAAATAATACATTGCTCCCACTCGTTGGAAATCCGATCCGTTCATGGTGTAGTTATAAATCTCGTCATATAGTTCATTATCAAAATCACGCACATATGAAGGCATATTTAAATAAAAAATATCACTTAGGTACCTAAAAAATTGTACCCTAGAAAATACTGCCCAGTCAATTCTAAATATTTCATACGAAAATGTTTTTTTTTCAAGAAAAAAAAACAAATAATTTTGGTGTCATATTTAAATGACTTAAAAATTTCTTCTATACTATAAGGTCGATTCAAATGGGAAGGGGTTGATAAGTCCAACATTGTGAAAGTCATTTTATGCACTCTACAATATAAAAAAATAATTATCAGTATCATTTTCCATATAATCGTATATTATCAGGCGATGACAGATATTATTGGAAAAGTGTTTGACGAAACCATTTTCAGTGTCCCTCCACGTTAATGTAATGTCGTCCAGGAATTTGGAAATCGCCGATGGCGCTCAAAAACAATTTTAATTTCGTGAATTTCGTTAAATCTCATGTGCTTTCACATTATCGGGCATTTTTCTTGAAATGCGTGCAAAAATTAATTTTCGACTATTATACATACTATAATTCGAAAAAATTATTTTCATATATTTCAGCATTGGAAACTCTTACAGCCACACCAAATTTGTAAACGATATTTCTTACATAATGGTAATAGTAAAAATTGTCAAGAAAAGTGGTCGCAAATTCCGAACAAATGATTTCTTCAGGTATCACAATTGGTATTATCGGTTCTTCGTAAGGCAACGCCGGCTTAACGTCTTTGGTTTCATGAATTGATTAGATGCACAATAGAGAATTTTACACTTTTATGCACATATAAGTTACTTGTAGCGGTTTGGACGTTTGACTATCCTTTCTGTTCTGGTAAGAACATCAGGAGCAAACGTGACTTGTCTCTTTTTCTGCTGTTGCGGTATGCTTAATTTTGATTGAGGTAACTGTGGTGCTGGTGTTTCTTCTTGTTTTGGAAGTTTATCAACAATGTGAACAGCCTTTATTCGATCGATGGTAACCGTGATGTTTTTACTGTTCATGTACCGGAAATGGTCCTTCGTATGGTGGTGTAAGCACTGAACGAACCGTATCATTGCGGAGAAAAACATGCGAACAGGTACTTAGTGCTGGTTGAACAAAAATCTTATTGCTATGGTTTGATGCTGGTACTGGTTTTACTTCTTGCATCTGATTTCTTAGCTTCTTGACAAAGTCGGATTGTAGAATTTGGTCTTGACTTTTATCAAGGAATTGTCCTGATAGGGATATTGTTGATCCGTAAACCAGCTCGGCCGGTGCTGCCTGTATATTTTCCTTGTGTGAGGTTCGAAGACCCAAGAGGATTAAAGGTAACACACTGCACCAGTCCTTGGTTTCGTATGCTATTATTGAGAACTTACAGTGCTATTTAGGCTCTTGAGCATTTTCCCAGAACATACGTCGTCTAGGTACATAGCCACTAAGTAGCAAAACACCAATAAAACATTTTATTTCCGATAATAATTCAATCGTATTAGTGCGACTATACTGACGAGCATATCTATTAGATTCATCCGTAATTAGTTGTAGAATATTATCGTCAAAAAACAGTTCAAACAAAGCAGTAGGTTTAGTTTCAGTATCTCTATTTTCATCAGCGTCGTCAAACCCAATAGAATTTTGAGGAACTTGTAAATCTTCTTTGACGTATTCGTACTGAGACTTTTCTTCTATTCTTTACTTGTTTGCATTTTACAAAATTCGAAAGGGGCAAATCATCTTCGGATGACCAGCTTGAATCGTAAGTTGCATTTTTGAAATTTTTTACAGATAATTCAACTTTACTGTTCATTGCAGAAGACGGTAAATTGTTGATATCTGTAAACTCTTCATCCCCTGAATCTTCATCTGTTAAATTTCCACATGCAGTAGAAGGAGGAAACAAAGTAATAGTATTTGCATTTGCAATAGTATCTCATTTGAAAATGTGTGGGAATATGCAATAGTGGATCTGTGTCAAAATTGACCTCCAACGCTTTGTATTGTATTGTACTTAGGGTCGATTGGCTATGTGTGCCTTACAGAACTGCGACCAGTTTTGATCTTTTGTTCATAACCCTTCTAATTGGCTTTTAGGAATTCAATCTTGCTAGCAAAACAAAGAATGGTCCTAAGAGGCTTGCTTTTCACCTCCCTTGGTGTCAGTTGTGTTTGTCCCAAATATTTTTGCCTAAGTCTAGTTAGTGCAGTGCAAGTGCAAAGAATGTGCTCGGCCGATTCAATTTCCGATTCACAGAGTCTGCATTCATTATTTTCTTCAAAACCCATTTTTTTGAGGTGATATCTCACCTGGCAATGGCCAGTGAGCAGCCCCGTAATGAGTCTAATTTCGTTCTTTGATAAGAGAAGAAGCTTTTTAGCTTCTTCAGTCGAGTACTCTATGAATTTCTTCGCCTGTCTCTGTCCTGGTGCATTATGCCAGAGGATATTTTTGCTCTCTGCCTCCCACCTCTGGACCGCCTCCCCCCTAAGTGCTTTGGATAGCCCACAGAAGGGTTCGGGTCCAATAGGGGTAGCATTTGAGCCCAGTCTGGCTAGCTCGTCAGCCATCTCGTTTCCCTCAATTCCTTCATGCCCTGGCACCCAGCGGAGGGCAATTTTATTGCCCCTTGCCAGTTTTTTGAGGGATTGTCTGCATTCCCAGGTGGACAGGGACTCGAAGCTATTGGCTTCTAGTGCCTTTATCGCAGCTTGGCTGTCAGACATTATGTTTATTTGCTTTCCCTTTACCTTCCTTTGCAGGCACTCATGGGCACATAATGCAATTGCAAGTATTTCAGCTTGCATGATTGTTGGGTAGGTACCTAAGGCTATGGATGCCTCATATCTTGGGCCATATATGCCTATGCCTGTTCCCCATTCAGTTTTTGATCCATCTGTGTACCAGTTGGAGGATTTTGTGTCCGTTTGTATTGTTTGACTTTTCGCCGTAGCTCGGTCCTGAATAACAACTTTGTACGGCGTCTCAAAGTCAAAGGTTTTTGGAATTATGTCCCAAGGTTTTTCAAGTAGATCTGGCTTTAAATAGTCCAGTATCTTTAGGTGACCTGTTCTGTCTCCCGGTTTGAATTTCCTATTTTGGGTGATTTTTATGGCGGTTTGTAGGGCTTCTCTTCACCCGTAGGTGAAGAGGTGACAGATCTAAGAGTGCCTCTATAGCCGCGGTTGGGGTTGTGCACATAGCCCTGTAATACCCAGACACACTAATCTTTGCAGCTTCTGTAATCTGCTTTGTGTCGTTATTTCATTGGTTTTTGTCCACCATACGAGTGATGCGTATGTGACAATGGGTCTTATTATTGATGTATATGACCAATGGATCATTTTTGGTCTTAGTCCCCAGTTCCTTCCAAAAAGTTTGCGACAGGCCCAGAAGGCTCCCGTTGCTTTGGAAAGAGTTTTGTCCACATGAGGTTTCCATGTGAGTTTGGCATCCAGGGTTACCCCCAGATACTTCACTTCTCCGGAAAAAGGTATCAATGAACCCCAAAGCTGCGGCGCTTTAAGGTTCATTTTCTACGCTTAGTAAAAGGAACTATGATGGTTTTGAAGGATTCACTGTGAGCTCTTCCTTTACGCACCATTCTTTTATCTTGTTTAGGCAGTTTGCATTAGGTTTGATATTATGCCTTCATGCTTGCCCTAATTGTAACGACAATGTCATCTGCATACCCCAATACGCAGAATCCATCATCAGTTAATTTCTTCAGTAGGTCGTCCACTACGATGGACCACAAGAGTGGTGACAACACCCGCCCTGTGGGCATCCCTCGCCGTGGCCATCGAGATTTCCTCCTCCTAGTGAGGCCGTTACTATGCGGCTTTTAGCATTGATTCTATCCAGATTATCGTGGGTAGCTCAATGCCATGTCTCGCAGCAGCGTTCTTTATAGACTTATTTGAGGTGTTATCAAAGGCACCCTCTATGTCTATAAATATTCCTGCAACGATTTCTTTTTCTGCAAGAGATTTTCAATTCCTCTTACAAGGTGGTGAAGTGCATCCACCGTACCTTTGCCTGGTTGATAGGCAAATTGCTTAGTATGAAGCGGCGTCCTTTTAAGCGATTCGCCTCTAATATAATTATCTATAATTTTCTCCATTGACTTAAGGAGAAAGGAGGATAAGCTTATCGGGCGATATGATTTGGCCTCTTCGGGAGGCCTCCTGCCCGATTTTGGTATGAATACCACTTTCACTTTTCTCCATGATGTGGGTATATATCCCATTGAATAACTGGCTTTGAATATTGCCGTTATGCAAGGAGCGATCAAGTCTATGCCTTTTGAAGTAGGGCCGGAAAGATTCCATCCCATCCAGGTGACTTGTAGGGCTGAAAACTACTAATAGCCCATTTTACTTTCTCTAAAGTAAAGATTTTTCCTGCTAACCTTCTGCTATCCCTGCTGGAATGTGATCCAGGGACATTTCGTGCGTTAGGTTTGTTGTCGCTATCATCGTAGATCCCGGAAAGTGTGTTTTTAGTAACACATTTAAACTTTCCCCGATACTATCGGTGTAAGCACCATTGGGCTGTTTTATGAGTCCAATGGTATTTGAGTGATCTTTAGACAAAGCTTTCTGAATGCGCGCTGCTGGGGCCGTTTTATCTATCCCCTCGCAGAAGCGCATCCATGATTGTCTTTTTGATTTTCTCAATTCAATATTGTACCTTGTTAGGGCTTTTGTATATTCTTCCCATAGGCCTATCCTTTTGGCCTTATTGAATGCTTTTCTGGCTATGACTTTAAGTCTCTCCAGTTCTGCATTCCACCAAGGTACATCTCGAGAGATGTTTCTTTTTTTCAGTGGACAGCTGACCTCATAAGAGTTCATTATGCACTGACTAATGTGGTTAGAGGCTGATTCCAGGTCCTCCGTGGTGGCTACTTCGTATCGGAGGCCTTCTAGCTCGGTCCTTAGTGTCTCTTGATAGAGGCACCAGTCCGTCTTTTCGGCACTCTACATTTCACCATTTCCACTTTTGTGCTCTCTATGTCGAATGTGATAGAGGCGTGATCAGAGAAGGATGCCTCCTCCATCACTTTCCAGTTTTTAGATTTGACTTATAAACGAAGTGGCCAGTGTGAGGTCGATTACCTCTTGCCGAATCGCGTTTATAAAGGTGGGCTTTTATCTTTGTTTATAATGTCTAAATTGTTAGAACAAATATATTCAAGTAAGTCCTTACCTCTGTTATTGGTGTCTGTGCTGCCCCAGATCTCGTTGTGTGCGTTTGCATCGCAGCCCAGAAGTAGGTGTTTGTTCCCCTTTCGACACCAGCTTATGAGGCGTTGTACTTCCTCTGGTGGTACCTTGGTCTCGTCTCCCGGAAAGTAGGCTGAGGCTATTACTATAGACCTCTTGCCTCCCTCCCTTGGGAGTTCAACCACGGCAGCTGCCAGGTCCCTGGTGTTGAATTCTGGAATGGGAACAAAGTTAATGTCTTTCCTGAGCAGTAGTGCTGCTCTTGGATTACCATACCTGTAATCAGCTAGGACGTTGGCCGTCCTTTCAGGGAGACCCCTGATTTTGTCTCCATTTATCCAGGGCTCTTGTATTAGCCCTATGGAGAGTTGTTTCTTAATAAACCTCCAATATAAGGCACTTGAAGCTGCCTTTGAATGGTGGAGGTTTATTTGGATGCACTTTGTGCCTTTGATGGCTTGTTTTTAGCCCCTCGTTTCTCCGATAGCTTTGCTTTCTGCTTCAAGGGCCCTTCCCAGCTTTCTTCGCCTGTGAGGGCTGCACTCTAGAAAGCCCAGTTGTGCTCTGACTCTTTTCCTGCCCGTACTGGGCACTTTGGGATTTTCACCTAACCTAACCTAACCTCCAACGCTTTAAAAGAATGCATAGGGCAGGAGTTGAAATTCGGACAATTTAAAAAAGCCAGCGCGAATTCCAAAACATTCCCACTGGTAGAAGTTTGTCCAGGCTTCGTGTTGGCACTTTTCCGAGCAATACGCAAATTCCACCCACATCTTACACCTAAAGACAAAAAAATTTATATTATAGAGTCGTGTTTGGTTTCCAACTTACGGAAGAAGAATTTCAGTCCACAGGAAGTAATTCTGACGGTAACTGTTGACGGTGATGTCGGCAAAAATTGGGTGCCCACGAATATGATTTACTAACAAAAATGGTATCTCCCGGCATAACAGGATTGTTCGCAGTTACGAAAAGCCTGTCTGATCTAAAAATATATAAAATGAATTGAGTGATGATTTGATACAAACATATTTGGAAACCCACGCAAAATTTAAAAAAAGGTGAAGACTGTAGCCATTTTTTGTCTTGAATGCAAATCTAAATCATAATAATAAATTTTAGTTCTCAGGAATAATAGAAAACCAGGGAAACTTATTTTCATTAGTACCATAAATATCTATTAATCGTAGAAAACCTGTAGAAGTGAGAGAATTTGTTTTGAGAAATTCGCTGGAAACTTTTTAATTGTTTTTGGTTCTACCATGTGTCTGAATTATAACGTGAAGTTGATATCAATCCACGTTATGCTTTTATGTTACATATTTTTTATGTGTACATCTCTAAAACGCTCTAAACCAGAGTGTTAAAGGTAGCTGTTCAAATACAACTTACGACGTTAAGGTTGGAATGTTTTTTATGCGATAATAAAACCAAAAAACTACATTAAGAAAAGTATGCAATAAATTATTAAAATAAACAAAAACTAAAGAATTTTATTTAAATTTCATACTAGATGTTGCATACAAGTATTTCAAACAATATTCTTATAATTAATTAGAGAAGCTATTCAGATGCTACAAAGATCTAAGCTCTTTCCCGTTTGTAATGCTTGTAATAAGGAATTTAAATGGACATCTAACCTAGACACACCGTCGGCATTGCAATGCAAATCATTTCTTTTGTATTTAATATTGTAATTGAATGCTTGTAAGTAGATAGCATAATGTTGCATTCGTGACGCTGAAAGTACAGGTAAACCCTTATTTGGATTGAATATTTGTATTAAAGGTTTATGCTCTCTATACAATGTAAAACGATTTCGAGTATAGGCGCATTTTGTATGCATCAACTTTCGATTTCATTTTATGTATACCTTCCTTATTTATAATAAACCGCAATATTCTATTTCATCAGCAAAAAAAGTTGATTTTTCTAAATCAACACGTAAATTATGTCTATGTAACCGTTTCAAAACTTCTTCTAATCTACTTAAATGTACTATCTCATTTGTTTCTCCGGTGATTCTAATATCATCTATAATAACTTTGGTACCTTCAATGCCTTGTAATATGACTTCCATCTGTCGTTGCCAAAGAGATGGAACCGAAGAAACTCCAAACATTAATCTATTACATTGATATAAACCCTTGTGCGTATTTAAGGTTAGCAAGTGCCTATCCTCAGGAGCAACTTCCATATGTAAGTAAACCTTACTCAATTCTATCTTGGTGAACTTAACACCACCCGCCATAGACGCGAATAATTCATTAATTGTAGGTAAGGGATGTTCTTCGATTTGTATTACTTGATTTATCGTAACTTTGAAATCTTTGAAACAAAAAATTTTCTACCTTTAATCCTGTTATATTCTCGTATGATCGAACAATCGAAAAAATGATATAAGCTTCTTGTATTTGTAAATATCGAAATGCCCATTAATTTTCTTAAAATTGTAATCGAGCTTAACCCCAAAATTAATAATCTTCGTAATATCGAGCAATCGAAATATAAACCATAATCCTCCTCGCCAATAACTGTTGTGTCCGAGTGGTTTTAACGAAATAATTACACGCAGTTATAATTTGTATAAATGTTTTTAATTTTGTAAATTGTAATAGCACACCATTTTGCAGAACCATCTACTTGTACAATTGTCTTAATGGTATGCCATGCCCTCTGTATACAAAAACATAATAAAAATAAAGTATTGGTTAAAGTATGTAACATCACTGTTAACCATTCCAAAAATCTTCAAGTCGTCGGAAAACAACAGGTTTTGTGATTGTATGTAATTAGGTAAATCGTTGATAAAATTAAAAAACAGTAGAGGCCCAAGGTTTGAGCCCTGCGGTACTCCAGAATTTGGAGTAAATGGTTTAGAAAAGTGATCATTATAAAAGACTATTTTTTTTGATGCAGGGGAAAAAATCTTACATAAGACACCAAGATGTTACGGGTAGTGTCGGATTCTTACCGACTAAAAAAACCCTGCATGTCCTAGGGCTTCACACCGGAAATCGGGTTAACATTACTTCAGTGTGAGCGCATTGTCTAATAATCGAACTCGATCTCTTCCTTCCAGTTCTTTTACGTGTATGATATGGCGAACAACTTTATAGGTCTGCTCCCACTCTTCCTCGGACGTGATTAGACTCAGCATCATGTTTTCGGCGTTTAATTGCCTGCCAGTGCTATGTTTATAGATGTTTCTAGCTTCGTCCCAGTTTTTGCATCTAAAAAGAGTATGCTCAACATTGTCTACCTCTCCACAGTACGGGCATCGGTCACTAGCAGCTCTATTTCTGTCCAAAAGGTATTTTCGGAAGCATCCATGCCTCGAAAGAACCTGTGTAAGGTAGTAGTCGACCTCCCCGTATTCCCACCCTGTCCATTCCTCCAAATTTGGAATGAACCGATAGGTCCACCTTCCGTACGTACCCGTTTCCCACTCTTCCTGCCATTTTGCCATTAGGTTTTCTAGCTTCCTGCTTCTTCATCCCTTCATAGGTTTTAAGCCGTTCTTCCGCCAGTAGATATATGGGTGGCATTCCAGCTATCACCCTTACTCCTTCCGCCGAGATATTGCGATACGCGCTACAGACTCCACCACCAGGACTTTTACAAGTTTGTGGCGCAGCTTTTTTACCCGCATAGCTGGGTACCAAACAGGAGCAGCATAAAGCAGCTGAGAATGCACCACGCTCATTAGAATTTTTCTCTCCGAAGATCTAGGTCCACCTATATTTGGCATAAGGCTTGCCAATGTCGTCATTGTTTTTCTGCTTTCTGAACGGTCCTTTTAAGGTGTTCCGAGAATGTGCATTTTGTATTTAGCCATACTCCCAGCTACCTCACGCTAAGGAAGGAGTGATTTTAGTTCCCAGTATGTCAAAAAGACTATCTGTTTCCGATTGAAGAGATATGAACTAAATAGTTTTATTAAGCTCTCGTTGAACCTAACACACTCAAGTTTTGCGAATACCATACGGTGATCCATCTGATCAAAGACTTTACTAAAGCCTGTGTAAATCACATCAACTTGTAAGCCACTGTGTATAGCTCCGCGACGTATTGTGTAAGTGTTGCCAGATTGGTGACCGTGCTCCTCTACTCGCAGAAGCCATCTGATTCGGAGACAAAAGACAATTAATCTTTTCATAAAATTTCTTATGCAAAATAGCTTCAAGCAGTTTTGAAAAGTTTGAAATAATGCACATGGGTCGATAATTTCTGACGTCCGATTTAGACCCATGTTACCGGACAAACACTTGCAGTTTTCCATGAACTGGGAAAATTGGATGATCGTAAAATCAAATTAAATATGATACATAGCGGTTTGGAAAAAATGTAGTTGCAATCCTTTATCAAAAATCCAGTCACACCATCCAAACCAGCCGTGTAGGTACTCTTTAGATTGTTAATTGCGCCGAGCACTTCATCTTCTGTAATCTCATTCACAGCAATACTAGATCGATTTGGAGACGATGAGGCAGTAAATGGACAATCCGGAGGTTTATAAACATTAGAAAAATCCTTAGTAAAGGCGTCCACAATCGCTTTAGGGTTTGAGTATTCCACACCATCGAAATTCTTCAAGCCCGGAATGGGTGTGTTATCCCTCTTAGCATTTACAAATGACCAGAATCTCAGTTCAGACATAATTCATTTTGTATGTCCACTAAGTATTTGTCGTAGCAAGACTTTATTTTTTGCTTACAAGTTCTTTTAAGTTCTCTGTATGCATTGTACGTAACCGAGTTATTAAGAGATCTATGCGCTTTGTAGGCTCTATTCTTTTCCGTATAAAATCAGTCAGGCAGGTACTGAACCAAGAAGGGTACTTTCTTTTCTTATTTTTAAATATCGGTACACTCTTATCAAAGCAGCCACCAAGAATTCCATAAAATTTACTGCAAGCCAATTCAACATCGTCATAACCATGTAGCGATGACCAATCGGTCATCATCATATAAAGAGAGGAAGTCAGCTTTACGAAAGTTATACTTTTTATCTTGAGTATTTGGTGGAAAGTTCTTAATTCTTTTCTTCTTCACATTAAGACATATTTCAAGGGCAGGATGATGCAAATCTACGTTCACAAGACCAATATCACTGAGTTTCACATTGCAACCAACGTTTGAAGAAACCAGATCTAGTAATTTATCAAAATGATTTAAGTTATAATTCAATTGTTTAAATTCTCTTATAAATCCATCTTCGTTGATTTTAGGATTGCCATCGTCATTGATTTTAGGTTTACCTTCGTTAATATTTAACTCCTTATTATTATCGTTGACTTGATTCATGGCATTGTTAACACAGGTAGTTCACAATTATTTAAATTAATTTGTTTAAGTTTCGTATTTTCTACGTTGTAGAATTTTAATTTGGTTTTAACGTTGACATTAAATCCATATAAACTTACACATTATCTGCAGGCCTATCTTGTGATTTAATAGCTTCGAGTTGGTTTAGAATCGGATTGCTTTGGTGCTTTTCCGGTAGTTTGTAGATAGAATTTCTATTAATTCTTCTTTGATTAATTTTTAATTCGTTCACGACTTTCGGGTTAGGTTTTATAAGCTCACATTTTTAGTTGTCATCTTGACTGAGTTGATACGACCGAGTTGATTTAAGGTGAGGATGAATTTATTCGGACTTCTGATACATGTTAGTGGGTGACGCGACGGTTCGAAATCCCGGATCGAGTTTTTTACCATTTTAAAGAGGTTTATGAAATATGAGGATTTAATTAGCAGATAAAAAAATTAAATTTGCGGTCGGTCCACAAATTTTGAAAAAAAACCACTTGAAAAATTCGTTTATTCGTCATTCTCGTAAGAAATTGTTCGTTAGGGATTAAAATGTGTTTCCGTTACACAAGCAATAGCAATATCATACCAAGCTAAAAGAGATATAAATTCCGACCTTTGATTTTTAAGTCCATTTGCATTCCAATTCAGGACTGTTTGTTTTAATAATTTTTGTTTATTTACCGTTGAAAAATTGTGGAAGTAATTGCTGAATGAAAAATGATTTAATTTATTCCATGTAAGAAGTGATGAGGTTAACAATAAAATCTATGATACCTTGAACCCAAGATGTCTCGTATCCCTGTTGGTTTGCGGCATTGGCCTGTCTCCCATGGGCTGGAGCGCCCATCTCTATCCAGCTCTAGTATAAGTTTGTTTACTTCCACCTACGCTACGTAATAATTGCTGTATTTCGTGTCTGTTCTTTGGGTATTCTGTGACATTTTTGGATTGTGAGAAGGCTGATTTCTAAGTTTATTGAGACGGTTCTGCTCTTCTACAAAATATTTGTGTATTTGCGATAATTTGGTGGGTGTTTATTACCGCAATTTACGCAGCTAGGAGGTCGCGCTTGTTCCTATTTTACACTCTTTTGTGTGGTGATCCCCCTGGCATTTTACGCATCTTGGTTCCATTTTGTAGTAATTTTTTGTGTGGCCAATTCGCTGGAAATTATGACATTGAGGAATTTCGGGTGATTTTTTTTTCTTTCTCCTACGATAATTACTGAATTACACAATCTGTTAAATTTAAATAGTTATATCTTCCGATCCTTTTGTACATTCTAGTGTTACCACGCACATTGGTTATGTGTTCACAAAAGAATCTGAAAATATAATCAAACACCAGAAAAACACAGCTTGTTGGTGTGAAAGTTTAATCGTTCTTAAAAACAATACGAAAATAACTGTTGAATATAGCATGTACAATTATTATATTATTCAAGATTTTGACGTATCTACGCAATTGTATTTGAATAATTCGAAAACAGTATCTTTAATAACTTTTAAAATTTCCATTTTTGTTTGCATGTGCTGGTGCTGTGGTATTTTTTAAAATGTTTCATCAAAGACAAGAAAAAAAGGCGGTTTTCATCGACCTTAATATTTTTTTCCATCAAATTTCTATTAATTCTCTGCCAACGTCATCATTTTTAGGTTTTTTGTTTCTTTTTGGTGCCCACGAAGAATTAGAAGAATGACAAGCAATATTTTGAGCTTCTTCACTTTCATTGGCGCTGTTTATTTTCGAATTGATCGTAACGTTAGAGGTTGTTGAATTCACAAAATGTAGGGAATTTTTTTTCGCGGCAGATTCGTTTTTGGTCTCCTTTGCTTTATAGGCCTTCACAAAACAATTACGTATGTTTTTCCATTTTTCTGAGAAAAAGAAAAAGTTTTACGCCTAAAAAAACAATAATTGTGTCTGATATATGGCAACAGGATGTTCTGTCTTTTTATTATGATCAATAAATTCTCTATAGGGTTAAAATCAGGGAAGTTTCCACACTAATCCAGTGTAAAAATACCGTTACGTAAAAAGTTTTCATCTACCTGTAACACATAAACAAGATAATAATTAGATATTTGGCAATAAATTGTTTTAAATATGTATAAGAAACATAAAATGATTCATAATTTTCAAAAAAATTATTTAAAAAGATATGCCATACTTTTTAAGCCGTATGACAATGTGCATTGTCTTGCTAAACAATTCATTCCTTAATATCTGCGTATAATTGTAAAACAGATGGTCTAAAATTTTTCCAAAATATTGATGTACCTGTCGGCATTAAGGGTTTCTTTTACAATTTGTAATTTTCCTAATCCGTGTTGGGAAAAATATCCCCAGACCATTAAACCCATTCTGCCACGTGTTATTTTAATTGTACACCGTTCACTTAATTTTTAATTTTTATAGCTCCGTACATATTGCTTACCACCGGAACCGTATAATAAAAATTTTGACGCAACGGAAAAGATTACACGACTCCAAGCTTTTTGCAAATTCCAGTCAATTTTTTCATTGCTTTGGTCAGAATTGGTTTTCCAATAGACGAATAAGTTCTTAAACTAAATGCATTTAACCGATTTGCGATAGTATTTACACTTACATTTAGACCAATTTAATCCTTTACTTCATCTCTTAGCTGTCGACAGGTTTTACGCGATTTTTTTGTTGAAAATCGACGAAGAACGCGGTCCTGAACTGGCGTAGTCTTCCTTGCCGGTCGTCCTTTTGCAAGTGGCTTTGTAACGGTAATTTAGATCGCAGTTCTAAAAGCTATTGAAAAGATGAGAGGAGACATGCACGAGGGGTTTAAGGAGAATAGGGATGAAATTAAAGAACTGAAGAAAGAGATAAAGGAGGCGTATTGGTCGCCAATACGCCTCGCCGATTACAAACAAAATTACAAAAAATACTCATTATCCTCTCGGTATCGAAAGCGATTTATTATTGTTATGTAAGAACTACGTTTTGGGTACGCTCTATTAACACATGATCTACCAAAGTATTCTTCTAAAAATTTGTATTAAAGCTCAATTGTTTCCTAAAAATGCTTTTTAGCTTATCTGACCAGATTCTGTGTGAATGTCTTCGATCTTGATCACATTTTTATATCTGAAGTTGCAGAGTAACTGTTATTTGTCCAATGCTTATACATTCATTGCAAACATAAATTTTCACAACAGTGTACACATTTCCATGGGTTTGATTAATATGCATAAAATAATGTGAAGAGAAGTTGCAGACATGGAGAGAAAACAGAAAATAATAAAATTTGAATATTTTAATTTTGAAAATTAGGGTATTTCGATATTGGTTTGGCCTGCACAAAGTTTGAGTCTGAATCTAATTGAAAATTTATGCAGCAAATTAGATGAACGATGCTTCTAAGGGACAATCGTAGCATCTACGTCAAGTGCTTTTAAGCACTTAAATGATAATGGCAAAGTTTAGAAAGAAAGCACCGAAAAATTGGTCGCCAATACGCCACGCCGATTACAAACAAAATTACAAAAATACTCATATTATCCTCTCGGTATCGAAAGCGATTTATTATTGTTATGTAAGAACTACGTTTTGGGTACGCTCTATTAACACATGATCTACCAAAGTATTCTTCTAAAATTTGTATTAAAGCTCAATTGTTTCCTAAAAATGCTTTTAGCTTATCTGGCCAGATTCTGTGTGTCATCAATATTGATCACATTTTTATATATGAAGTTGTAGAGTGACCGTTATTTTGCAATGCGTATTCATAGATTGCAAACATAAATTTTTCACAACAGTGTACACATTTCCATGGTTTTGATTAATATCCATAAAATAATGTGAAGATCTGTTGTCAGAACTTTAAAATCTTGACCATACACTACACAGCTTAGTTTACACTTACAATTTTAATAACATTTTCAGTGTAAACTAAGCATTAGTATTTTTCAAGGATCTTTACGTAATGGACGACTATGGAATAACGACTTTAGCTGTTTAAATTTTTGGCTAGTCGACTTGACCTTTCCATCTTCTTTCTATAGCTCAGTCGTTATGTGCAAAATAAGATGTAAATTGCATAAACAATTTGCATTACACTGCTGACAAATATAAACAACTGAAGGTGGTAAACGATAACTAATACTTGACTTACAAGACCCTTACTATAACAAAAATATTTGGGTACAATTACAATTATTATAGCTGATTTAAGTTGTCTGCTTAGTAAACTGAACAGTCCTTAGGTGCCGTATGCTAGCAGTTGAACGCCCCAACAACCAGGTCAATGACCGTCTTATAAGTAATTACATAAAACAAAATTATATTATTATCAATCACAGGTCTGCCTCAAATTATATAAATCAATCGAGGTAGGCTAGGCAACTCAATACAGTTACCGTATCGACTTGGCATAACTTTAATTTTAGTTTCAAATTTTATATTAAGTTTTACCTAGCTCAATATGTTATGAAAATTATAATTTACGCTTACAACCTAAATCAATTACAGTCGAATTTGAACAAACAATTCAAAATAGTATTAGTTTGGAAAATGTGGAAATAATTGGGTGTCGTTTTCTCGTAAGCCAAGGCTGGTTAAATTAGATACCGAAAAATGAATGAATTGGGTCTTGCAACCGATCATCATTTCAATGGATCCGATAGTTGATAGTATGATACAGCTTCAAAGAGATTCTGAAAAGTTGGATAGAAAGAGTACGGTAACTCTTTTTAAAATCAGCCTCTGTAGGAGAGAGACTTTCGGGATAATTACTAACAGTCTGATTTTTGAAGTTCTTCAGCATATTTTTAAGTTTATTGTTATCTCAGTATTGGTTGTTACGGTCCTGTTTTGCCAACAAATATATTTTCAATGATTTGAATATTCCTTCAAATTAGTTCTATAAAACTCCCATATGCGGCAACACAATTTGAATTTTATATTTAATTATCCATATATTAGTTATCACCGACTGTTCAAGATTAAAAATTTCAGCTGTTGTTTTCCCAATTTAAAAGTTTTACGTATTGCATATTTTGCATAAAATATATATTTTGGAAGTTGCAGTGATCCAATAATTGATTGAACTTTGAGTATTTTTCAGTTCAAGTATGTATTTGGAATTTTATTGGTCATTCATTGTATTGGATATACTTTCTGTACTGGCATTTTATAAGAAATTTTGAGAAAATGTTTGAGAAAAGAGGATTTATTCGTCCAAGTTTTAACATCCTGGAAGAATTAGTTAACCATTGCAGTGATCCAGTAACATCTTTGAGGTATGTTTAATACCTTTCAACACTACATATGTTAATTCCAAGCTTTAGGGTTTTTGGTTTCTTTTGTGTGCGAAAGGATAACGTTCTTACGTTAGGATTGGTATTCGAGTTTTTTTGGTATCGACCGAAAGGAGTTGGCTAAAGTCTCCTTTGAATCTTTTACCTGTTTTTGCCTGAATCCTGCAGAAGGCTCCCCTATCACTGTCAGATCGATCCAACCATCAAAATCGAAGATCTCTAACAAGCTAAGATCTGTGTTGTGCTGTCAGATTTGATTTGTTATATTTTACAATTTCTAACGTACATTGCGCGAATTATATTTACTAGGCCGTTTCTTGGACGCTTTAATGTAATAAAAGATTTAATGTAAAAATATAAAAAAACAAAGGTAACTACAATTTTAGGTCATATAGGGTAAAAAGGAGATTATTATATAAATTAAAATAAGTTACTGATCTATGATTGTTAAGGATGCCATAATATGCTTGTGAAGTATTTATATTTTCAACTTTTCTGAAATTTTTTTTTTTCAACTATTGCATATAAAGTTGCTACCATAATAAAGTTTTTATACTGTGGATCACAAGAATCCGAAATAAACCTAATCGTTTTTGGTGCACTGTCACCCTTTTCAAGCCTAACTCGTTTTCCAACCAAGTGTAAAAAACTACCTTTTCTTTGTCGACTGGAACATCATTAATCATAACACATAGATTATAGAGTCAAACCTTACGTAAATAAAATATTTCGCCAATGGATGGTTTAGAAATAGGTTGATTTTGTTGCATGTTAAATTTATATATTGCTACAATTTATCGAAATTGCGAAATCCTTTTTCAACTATGCAATATTACTTACTCTTGCAGAGAGAGAAGAATTACTACTGTTTCTTATATCTTCCACTGTTTTCTCTTGTGATTTAGCTATTACTGGCAATCCAAGCTGACTCGCATATCTTACAAATGATATATTTCTCCGTTGTACTTCTGATAGAAGTATACGTAGCAAGAAAATATTGTAAAAAAAATATTTAGAGCTCTTCTAATCTCCGAGTGGAATTCGACGCGTTGAAATTAGAATTTTGCTCGGGATGGGCAGACGTGATGATAGGTATTAAGTGAACGCGATCGCCAACATTAACTCTAGGTAATCAAATCCAAATCTAAACCACTTGGTTGTTGCAGCAATGCTGGAAGTGGAAATAGCCATTGCGAAAAATAA
>JARFIX010000509.1:0-22287 GCA_036346125.1 Lycocerus yunnanus | reverse complement strand
TTAAAATTCTCAAATAAACAATTTAGAATTAATAATTACAAATTGTTAACTATATTTTAATTTGAAGTTGTGAATTTAAAATTCTCAAATAAACAATTTAGAATTAAAAATTTTCAAATTATTAACTATACTTCAATTTGAAGTTGTGAATTTGAAATTCTCAAATAAACAATTTAGAATTAATAATTTCAATTATTAACTATACTTCAATTTGAAGTTGTGAATTTGAAATTCTCAAATAAACAATTTAGAATTAATAATTACAAATTTTAACTATACTTCAATTTGAAGTTGTGAATTTGAAATTCTCAAATAAACAATTTAGAATTAATAATTACAAATTGTTAACTATACTTTCAATTTGAAGTTGTGAATTTGAAATTCTCAAATAAACAATTTAGAATTAATAATTTCAAATTGTTAACTATACTTCAATTTGAAGTTGTGAATTTGAAATTCTCAAATAAACAATTTAGAATTAATAATTACAAATTGTTAACTATACTTCAATTTGAAGTTGTGAATTTGAAATTCTCAAATAAACAATTTAGAATTAATAATTTCAAGTTATTAACTATACTTCAATTTGAAGTTGTGAATTTGAAATTCTCAAATAAACAATTTAGAATTAATAATTACAAATTGTTAACTATACTTTAATTTGAAGTTGTGAATTTGAAATTCTCAAATAAACAATTTAGAATAATAATTACAAATTATTAACTATACTTCAATTTGAAGTTGTGAATTTGAAATTCTCAAATAAACAATTTAGAATTAATAATTACAAATTGTTAACTATACTTCAATTTGAAGTTGTGAATTTGAAATTCTCAAATAAACAATTTAGAATTAATAATTACAAATTATTAACTATACTTCAATTTGAAGTTGTGAATTTGAAATTCTCAAATAAACAATTTAGAATTAATAATTTCAAATTATTAACTATACTTCAATTTGAAGTTGTGAATTTGAAATTCTCAAATAAACAATTTAGAATTAATAATTACAAATTGTTAACTATACTTCAATTTGAAGTTGTGAATTTGAAATTCTCAAATAAACAATTTAGAATTAATAATTACAAATTGTTAACTATACTTCAATTTGAAGTTGTGAATTTGAAATTCTCAAATAAACAATTTAGAATTAATAATTACAAATTGTTAACTATACTTCAATTTGAAGTTGTGAATTTGAAATTCTCAAATAAACAATTTAGAATTAATAATTACAAATTGTTAACTATACTTCAATTTGAAGTTGTGAATTTGAAATTCTCAAATAAACAATTTAGAATTAATAATTACAAATTGTTAACTATACTTCAATTTGAAGTTGTGAATTTGAAATTCTCAAATAAACAATTTAGAATTAATAATTTCAAATTATTAACTATACTTCAATTTGAAGTTGTGAATTTGAAATTCTTAAATAAACAATTTAGAATTAATAATTACAAATTGTTAACTATACTTCAATTTGAAGTTGTGAATTTGAAATTCTGAAAAAAACAATTTAGAATTAATAATTACAAATTGTTAACTATACCTCAATTTGAAGTTGTGAATTTGAAATTCTCAAATAAACAATTTAGAATTAATAATTTCAAGTTATTAACTATACTTCAATTTGAAGTTGTGAATTTGAAATTTTCAAATAAACAATTTAGAATTAATAATTTCAAATTATTAACTATACTTCAATTTAAAGTTGTGAATTTGAAATTCTCAAATAAACAATTTAGAATATAAATTTCAAATTATTAACTATACTTCAATTTGAAGTTGTGAATTTGAAATTCTCAAATAAACAATTTAGAACTGATAATTACAAATTGTTAACTATACTTTAATTTGACGTTGTGAATTTGAAATTCTCAAATAAACAATTTAGAATTAATAATTACAAATTGTTAACTATACTTCAATTTGAAGTTGTGAATTTAAAATTCTCAAATAAACAATTTAGAATTAATAATTTCAAGTTATTAACTATACTTCTACTATATACAATAACTACTATACAATAACTACTGTATATATATACTGTATATTATATATAACTACTACTATAAGTTTGAATTTGAAATTCTCAAATAATCAATTTAGAATTAATAATTTCAAATTATTAACTATACTTCAATTTGAAGTTGTGAATTTGAAATTCTCAAATAAACAATTTAGAATTAATAATTTCAAATTATTAACTATACTTCAATTTGAAGTTGTAATTTGAAATTCTCAAATAAACAATTTAGAATTAATAATTACAAAGTTAACTATACTTCAATTTGAAGTTGTGAATTTGAAATTCTCAAATAAACAATTTAGAATTAATAATTTTAAATTATTAACTATACTTCAATTTGAAGTTGTGAATTTGAAATTCTCAAATAAACAATTTAGAATTAATAATTACAAATTGTTAACTATACTTCAATTTGAAGTTGTAAATTTGAAATTCTCAAATAAACAATTTAGAATTAAAAATTTTACAAATTGTTAACTATACTTCAATTTGAAGTTGTGAATTTGAAATTCTCAAATAAACAATTTAGAATTAATAATTACAAATTGTTAACTATACTTCAATTTGAAGTTGTGAATTTGAAATTCTCAAATAAACAATTTAGAACTAAAAATTTTACAAATTATTAACTATACTTCAATTTGAAGTTGTGAATTTGAAATTCTCAAATAAACAATTTAGAATTAATAATTACAAATTGTTAACTATACTTCAATTTGAAGTTGTGAATTTGAAATTCTCAAATAAACAATTTAGAATTAATAATTACAAATTGTTAACTATACTTCAATTTGAAGTTGTGAATTTGAAATTCTCAAATAAACAATTTAGAATTAATAATTTCAAATTATTAACTATACTTCAATTTGAAGTTGTGAATTTGAAATTCTCAAATAAACAATTTAGAATTAATAATTACAAATTGTTAACTATACTTCAATTTGAAGTTGTGAATTTGAAATTCTCAAATAAACAATTTAGAATTAATAATTTCAAATTATTAACTATACTTCAATTTGAAGTTGTGAATTTGAAATTCTCAAATAAACAATTTAGAATTAATAATTACAAATTGTTAACTATACTTCAATTTGAAGTTGTGAATTTGAAATTCTCAAATAAACAATTTAGAATTAATAATTACAAATTGTTAACTATACTTTAATTTGAAGTTGTGAATTTGAAATTCTCAAATAAACAATTTAAATTAATAATTACAAATTATTAACTATACTTCAATTTGAAGTTGTGAATTTGAAATTCTCAAATAAACAATTTAGAATTAATAATTACAAATTATTAACTATACTTCAATTTGAAGTTGTGAATTTGAAATTCTCAAATAAACAATTTAGAATTAATAATTACAAATTGTTAACTATACTTCAATTTGAAGTTGTGAATTTGAAATTCTCAAATAAACAATTTAGAATTAATAATTACAAATTTTAACTATACTTCAATTTGAAGTTGTGAATTTGAAATTTTCAAATAAACAATTTAGAATTAATAATTACAAATTATTACTATACTTCAATTTGAAGTTGTGAATTTGAAATTCTCAAATAAACAATTTAGAATTAATAATTACAAATTGTTAACTATACTTCAATTTGAAGTTGTGAATTTGAAATTCTCAAATAAACAATTTAGAATTAATAATTTCAAGTTATTAACTATACTTCAATTTGAAGTTGTGAATTTGAAATTATCAAATAAACAATTTAGAATTAATAATTACAAATTGTTAATTATACTTCAATTTGAAGTTGTGAATTTGAAATTCTGAAAAAAACAATTTAGAATTAATAATTACAAATTGTTAACTATACCTCAATTTGAAGTTGTGAATTTGAAATTCTCAAATAAACAATTTAGAATTAATAATTTCAAGTTATTAACTATACTTCAATTTGAAGTTGTGAATTTGAAATTTTCAAATAAACAATTTAGAATTAATAATTTCAAATTATTAACTATACTTCAATTTAAAGTTGTGAATTTGAAATTCTCAAATAAACAATTTAGAATATAAATTTCAAATTATTAACTATACTTCAATTTGAAGTTGTGAATTTGAAATTCTCAAATAAACAATTTAGAACTGATAATTACAAATTGTTAACTATACTTTAATTTGAAGTTGTGAATTTGAAATTCTCAAATAAACAATTTAGAATTAATAATTACAAATTGTTAACTATACTTCAATTTGAAGTTGTGAATTTGAAATTCTCAAATAAACAATTTAGAATTAATAATTACAAATTTTAACTATACTTCATTTGAAGTTGTGAATTTGAAATTTCAAATAAACAATTTAAATTAATAATTACAAATTTTAACTTACTTCAATTTGAAGTTGTGAATTTGAAATTCTCAAATAAACAATTTAGAATTAATAATTACAAATTGTTAACTATACTTCAATTTGAAGTTGTGAATTTGAAATTCTCAAATAAACAATTTAGAACTAATAATTACAAATTATTAACTATACTTTAATTTGAAGTTGTGAATTTGAAATTCTCAAATAAACAATTTAGAATTAATAATTACAAATTGTTAACTATACTTCAATTTGAAGTTGTGAATTTGAAATTCTCAAATAAACAATTTAGAATTAATAATTTCAAATTATTAACTATACTTCAATTTGAAGTTGTGAATTTGAAATTCTCAAATAAACAATTTAGAATTAATAATTACAAATTGTTAACTATACTTCAATTTGAAGTTGTGAATTTGAAATTCTCAAATAAACAATTTAGAATTAATAATTTCAAATTATTAACTATACTTCAATTTGAAGTTGTGAATTTGAAATTCTCAAATAAACAATTTAGAATTAATAATTTCAAATTATTAACTATACTTCAATTTGAAGTTGTGAATTTGAAATTCTCAAATAACAATTTAGAATTAATAATTTCAAATTATTAACTATACTTCAATTTGAAGTTGTGAATTTGAAATTCTCAAATAAACAATTTAGAATTAATAATTTCAAATTATTAACTATACTTCAATTTGAAGTTGTGAATTTGAAATTCTCAAATAAACAATTTAGAATTAATAATTACAAATTATTAACTATACTTCAATTTGAAGTTGTGAATTTGAAATTCTCAAATAAACAATTTAGAATTAATAATTACAAATTGTTAACTATACTTCAATTTGAAGTTGTGAATTTGAAATTCTCAAATAAACAATTTAGAATTAATAATTTCAAATTATTAACTATACTTCAATTTGAAGTTGTGAATTTGAAATTCTCAAATAAACAATTTAGAATTAATAATTACAAATTGTTAACTATACTTCAATTTGAAGTTGTGAATTTGAAATTCTCAAATAAACAATTTAGAATTAATAATTTCAAATTATTAACTATACTTCAATTTGAAGTTGTGAATTTGAAATTCTCAAATAAACAATTTAGAATTAATAATTACAAATTATTAACTATACTTCAATTTGAAGTTGTGAATTTGAAATTCTCAAATAAACAATTTAGAATTAATAATTTCAAATTATTAACTATACTTCAATTTGAAGTTGTGAATTTGAAATTCTCAAATAAACAATTTAGAATTAATAATTTCAAATTATTAACTATACTTCAATTTGAAGTTGTGAATTTGAAATTCTCAAATAAACAATTTAGAATTAAAAATTTTACAAATTTTAACTATACTTCAATTTGAAGTTGTGAATTTGAAATTCTCAAATAAACAATTTAGAATTAATAATTACAAATTGTTAACTATACTTCAATTTGAAGTTGTGAATTTGAAATTCTCAAATAAACAATTTAAATTAATAATTTCAAATTATTAACTATACTTCAATTTGAAGTTGTGAATTTGAAATTCTCAAATAAACAATTTAGAATTAGATAATTACAAATTGTTAACTATACTTCAATTTGAAGTTGTGAATTTGAAATTCTCAAATAAACAATTTAGAATTAATAATTACAAATTTTAACTATACTTAATTTGAAGTTGTGAATTTGAAATTCTCAAATAAACAATTTAGAATTAATAATTTCAAATTATTAACTATACTTCAATTTGAAGTTGTGAATTTGAAATTCTCAAATAAACAATTTAGAATTAATAATTTCAAATTATTAACTATACTTCAATTTGAAGTTGTGAATTTGAAATTCTCAAATAAACAATTTAGAATTAATAATTACAAATTTTAACTATACTTCAATTTGAAGTTGTGAATTTGAAATTCTCAAATAAACAATTTAGAATTAATAATTTCAAATTATTAACTATACTTCAATTTGAAGTTGTGAATTTGAAATTCTCAAATAAACAATTTAGAATTAATAATTACAAATTGTTAACTATACTTCAATTTGAAGTTGTGAATTTGAAATTCTCAAATAAACAATTTAGAATTAATAATTACAAATTGTTAACTATACTTCAATTTGAAGTTGTGAATTTGAAATTCTCAAATAAACAATTTAGAATTAATAATTTCAAATTATTAACTATACTTCAATTTGAAGTTGTGAATTTGAAATTCTCAAATAAACAATTTAGAATTAATAATTACAAATTGTTAACTATACTTCAATTTGAAGTTGTGAATTTGAAATTCTCAAATAAACAATTTAGAATTATAATTTCAAATTATTAACTATACTTCAATTTGAAGTTGTGAATTTAAAATTCTCAAATAAACAATTTAGAATTAAAAATTACAAATTATTAACTATACTTTAATTTGAAGTTGTGAATTTGAAATTCTCAAATAAACTATTTAGAATTAATAATTACAAATTGTTAACTATACTTCAATTTGAAGTTGTGAATTTGAAATTCTAAATAAACAATTTAGAATTAATAATTACAAATTTTAACTATACTTCAATTTGAAGTTGTGAATTTGAAATTCTCAAATAAACAATTTAGAACTGATAATTACAAATTGTTAACTATACTTTAATTTGAAGTTGTGAATTTGAAATTCTCAAGTAAACAATTTAGAATTAATAATTACAAATTGTTAACTATACTTCAATTTAAAGTTGTGAATTTGAAATTCTCAAATAAACAATTTAGAATTAATAATTACAAATTTTAACTATACTTCAATTTGAAGTTGTGAATTTGAAATTCTCAAATAAACAATTTAGAATTAATAATTACAAATTGTTAACTTATACTTCAATTTGAAGTTGTGAATTTGAAATTCTCAAATAAACAATTTAGAATTAATAATTACAAATTATTAACTATACTTCAATTTGAAGTTGTGAATTTGAAATTCTCAAATAAACAATTTAGAATTAATAATTACAAATTGTTAACTATACTTCAATTTGAAGTTGTGAATTTGAAATTCTCAAATAAACAATTTAGAATTCAATGTTAATTACAAAGTTGTTAACCTATTATTAATTTCAATTTAACTATATAATTTGAAGTTGTGAATTTGAAATTCTCAAATAAACAATTTAGAATTAATAATTACAAATTGTTAACTATACTTCAATTTGAAGTTGTGAATTTGAAATTCTCAAATAAACAATTTAGAATTAATAATTTCAAATTATTAACTATACTTCAATTTGAAGTTGTGAATTTGAAATTCTCAAATAAACAATTTAGAATTAATAATTACAAATTATTAACTATACTTCAATTTGAAGTTGTGAATTTGAAATTCTCAAATAAACAATTTAGAATTAATAATTACAAATTTTAACTATACTTCAATTTGAAGTTGTGAATTTGAAATTCTCAAATAAACAATTTAGAATTAATAATTTCAAATTATTAACTATACTTCAATTTGAAGTTGTGAATTTGAAATTCTCAAATAAACAATTTAGAATTAATAATTACAAATTATTAACTATACTTCAATTTGAAGTTGTGAATTTGAAATTCTCAAATAAACAATTTAGAATTAATAATTACAAATTATTAACTATACTTCAATTTGAAGTTGTGAATTTGAAATTCTCAAATAAACAATTTAGATATAAAATTACAAATTGTTAACTATACTTCAATTTGAAGTTGTGAATTTGAAATTCTCAAATAAACAATTTAGAATTAATAATTACAAATTATTAACTATACTTCAATTTGAAGTTGTGAATTTGAAATTCTTAAATAAACAATTTAGAATTAATAATTTCAAATTATTAACTATACTTCAATTTGAAGTTTGAATTTGAAATTCTCAAATAAACAATTTAGAATTAATAATTCAAATTATTAACTATACTTAATTTGAAGTTGTGAATTTGAAATTCTCAAATAAACAATTTAGAATTAATAATTACAAATTATTAACTATACTTCAATTTGAAGTTGTGAATTTGAAATTCTCAAATAAACAATTTAGAATTAATAATTACAAATTGTTAACTATACTTCAATTTGAAGTTGTGAATTTGAAATTCTCAAATAAACAATTTAGAATTAATAATTTCAAATTATTAACTATACTTCAATTTGAAGTTGTGAATTTGAAATTCTCAAATAAACAATTTAGAATTAATAATTACAAATTATTAACTATACTTCAATTTGAAGTTGTGAATTTGAAATTCTCAAATAAACAATTTAGAATTATAATTACAAATTATTAACTATACTTCAATTTGAAGTTGTGAATTTGAAATTCTCAAATAAACAATTTAGAATTAATAATTACAAATTGTTAACTATACTTCAATTTGAAGTTGTGAATTTGAAATTCTCAAATAAACAATTTAGAATTAATAATTTCAAATTATTAACTATACTTCAATTTGAAGTTGTGAATTTGAAATTCTCAAATAAACAATTTAGAATTAATAATTACAAATTATTAACTATACTTCAATTTGAAGTTGTGAATTTGAAATTCTCAAATAAACAATTTAGAATTATAATTACAAATTGTTAACTATACTTCAATTTGAAGTTGTGAATTTGAAATTCTCAAATAAACAATTTAGAATTAATAATTACAAATTATTAACTATACTTCAATTTGAAGTTGTGAATTTGAAATTCTCAAATAAACAATTTAGAATTAATAATTACAAATTATTAACTATACTTCAATTTGAAGTTGTGAATTTGAAATTCTCAAATAAACAATTTAGAATTAATAATTTCAAATTATTAACTATACTTCAATTTGAAGTTGTGAATTTGAAATTCTCAAATAAACAATTTAGAATTAATAATTACAAATTATTAACTATACTTCAATTTGAAGTTGTGAATTTGAAATTCTCAAATAAACAATTTAGAATTAATAATTTCAAATTATTAACTATACTTCAATTTGAAGTTGTGAATTTAAATTCTCAAATAAACAATTTAGAATTAATAATTTCAAATTATTAACTATACTTCAATTTGAAGTTGTGAATTTGAAATTCTCAAATAAACAATTTAGAATTAATAATTACAAATTGTTAACTATACTTCAATTTGAAGTTGTGAATTTGAAATTCTCAAATAAACAATTTAGAATTAATAATTTCAAATTATTAACTATACTTCAATTTGAAGTTGTGAATTTGAAATTCTCAAATAAACAATTTAGAATTAATAATTACAAATTGTTAACTATACTTCAATTTGAAGTTGTGAATTTGAAATTCTCAAATAAACAATTTAGAATTAATAATTTCAAATTATTAACTATACTTCAATTTGAAGTTGTGAATTTGAAAATTCTCAAATAAACAATTTAGAATTAATAATTTCAAATTTTTAACTATACTTCAATTTGAAGTTGTGAATTTGCAATTCTCAAATAAACATTTTAGTATTAATAATTACAAATTTTAACTATACTTCAATTTGAAGTTGTGAATTTGAAATTCTCAAATAAACAATTTAGAATTAATAATTACAAATTGTTAACTATACTTCAATTTGAAGTTGTGAATTTGAAATTCTCAAATAAACAATTTAGAATTAATAATTACAAATTGTTAACTATACTTCAATTTGAAGTTGTGAATTTGAAATTCTCAAATAAACAATTTAGAATTAATAATTACAAATTTTAACTATACTTCAATTTGAAGTTGTGAATTTGAAATTCTCAAATAAACAATTTAGAATTAATAATTACAAATTATTCAATATACATTAATTTGAAGTTGTGAAATTCAAATTTTCAAATAAACAATTTAGAATTAATAATTACAAATTATTAACTATACTTCAATTTGAAGTTGTGAATTTGAAATTCTCAAATAAACAATTTAGAATTAATAATTACAAATTATTAACTATACTTCAATTTGAAGTTGTGAATTTGAAATTCTCAAATAAACAATTTAGAATTAATAATTACAAATTATTAACTATACTTCAATTTGAAGTTGTGAATTTGAAATTCTCAAATAAACAATTTAGAATTAATAATTACAAATTGTTAACTATACTTCAATTTGAAGTTGTGAATTTGAAATTCTCAAATAAACAATTTAGAATTAATAATTACAAATTATTAACTATACTTCAATTTGAAGTTGTGAATTTGAAATTCTCAAATAAACAATTTAGAATTAATAATTACAAATTGTTAACTATACTTCAATTTGAAGTTGTGAATTTGAAATTCTCAAATAAACAATTTAGAATTAATAATTACAAATTTTAACTATACTTCAATTTGAAGTTGTGAATTTGAAATTCTCAAATAAACAATTTAGAATTAATAATTCAAATTGTTAACTATACTTCAATTTGAAGTTGTGAATTTGAAATTCTCAAATAAACAATTTAGAATTAATAATTACAAATTATTAACTATACTTCAATTTGAAGTTGTGAATTTGAAATTCTCAAATAAACAATTTAGAATTAATAATTTCAAATTATTAACTATACTTCAATTTGAAGTTGTGAATTTGAAATTCTCAAATAAACAATTTAGAATTAATAATTACAAATTATTAACTATACTTCAATTTGAAGTTGTGAATTTGAAATTCTCAAATAAACAATTTAGAATTAATAATTACAAATTGTTAACTATACTTCAATTTGAAGTTGTGAATTTGAAATTCTCAAATAAACAATTTAGAATTAATAATTACAAATTATTAACTATACTTCAATTTGAAGTTGTGAATTTGAAATTCTCAAATAAACAATTTAGAATTAATAATTACAAATTATTAACTATACTTCAATTTGAAGTTGTGAATTTGAAATTCTCAAATAAACAATTTAGAATTAATAATTACAAATTGTTAACTATACTTCAATTTGAAGTTGTGAATTTGAAATTCTCAAATAAACAATTTAGAATTAATAATTTCAAATTATTAACTATACTTCAATTTGAAGTTGTGAATTTGAAATTCTCAAATAAACAATTTAGAATTAATAATTTCAAATTATTAACTATACTTCAATTTGAAGTTGTGAATTTGAAATTCTCAAATAAACAATTTAGAATTAATAATTACAAATTGTTAACTATACTTCAATTTGAAGTTGTGAATTTGAAATTCTCAAATAAACAATTTAGAATTAATAATTACAAATTATTAACTATACTTCAATTTGAAGTTGTGAATTTGAAATTCTCAAATAAACAATTTAGAATTAATAATTTCAAATTATTAACTATACTTCAATTTGAAGTTGTGAATTTGAAATTCTCAAATAAACAATTTAGAATTAATAATTACAAATTATTAACTATACTTCAATTTGAAGTTGTGAATTTGAAATTCTCAAATAAACAATTTAGAATTAATAATTACAAATTATTAACTATACTTCAATTTGAAGTTGTGAATTTGAAATTCTCAAATAAACAATTTAGAATTAATAATTACAAATTGTTAACTATACTTCAATTTGAAGTTGTGAATTTGAAATTCTCAAATAAACAATTTAGAATTAATAATTACAAATTATTAACTATACTTCAATTTGAAGTTGTGAATTTGAAATTCTCAAATAAACAATTTAGAATTAATAATTACAAATTATTAACTATACTTCAATTTGAAGTTGTGAATTTGAAATTCTCAAATAAACAATTTAGAATTAATAATTACAAATTGTTAACTATACTTCAATTTGAAGTTGTGAATTTGAAATTCTCAAATAAACAATTTAGAATTAATAATTCAAATTATTAACTATACTTCAATTTGAAGTTGTGAATTTGAAATTCTCAAATAAACAATTTAGAATTAATAATTTCAAATTATTAACTATACTTCAATTTGAAGTTGTGAATTTGAAATTCTCAAATAAACAATTTAGAATTAATAATTTACAAATTATTAACTATACTTCAATTTGAAGTTGTGAATTTGAAATTCTCAAATAAACAATTTAGAATTAATAATTTCAAATTATTAACTATACTTCAATTTGAAGTTGTGAATTTGAAATTCTCAAATAAACAATTTAGAATTAATAATTTCAAATTATTAACTATACTTCAATTTGAAGTTGTGAATTTGAAATTCTCAAATAAACAATTTAGAATTAATAATTTCAAATTATTAACTATACTTCAATTTGAAGTTGTGAATTTGAAATTCTCAAATAAACAATTTAGAATTAATAATTACAAATTGTTAACTATACTTCAATTTGAAGTTGTGAATTTGAAATTCTCAAATAAACAATTTAGAATTAATAATTACAAATTGTTAACTATACTTCAATTTGAAGTTGTGAATTTGAAATTCTCAAATAAACAATTTAGAATTAATAATTACAAATTATTAACTATACTTCAATTTGAAGTTGTGAATTTGAAATTCTCAAATAAACAATTTAGAATTAATAATTACAAATTATTAACTATACTTCAATTTGAAGTTGTGAATTTGAAATTCTCAAATAAACAATTTAGAATTAATAATTACAAATTATTAACTATACTTCAATTTGAAGTTGTGAATTTGAAATTCTCAAATAAACAATTTAGAATTAATAATTACAAATTGTTAACTATACTTCAATTTGAAGTTGTGAATTTGAAATTCTCAAATAAACAATTTAGAATTAATAATTACAAATTGTTAACTATACTTCAATTTGAAGTTGTGAATTTGAAATTCTCAAATAAACAATTTAGAATTAATAATTTCAAATTATTAACTATACTTCAATTTGAAGTTGTGAATTCGAAATTTTCAAATAAACAATTTAGAATTAATAATTTCAAATTATTAACTATACTTCAATTTGAAGTTGTAAATTTGAAATTCTCAAATAAACAATTTAGAATTAATAATTACAAATTTTTAACTATACTTCAATTTGAAGTTGTGAATTTGAAATTCTCAAATAAACAATTTAGAATTAATAATTTCAAATTATTAACTATACTTCAATTTGAAGTTGTGAATTTGAAATTCTCAAATAAACAATTTAGAATTAATAATTTCAAATTATTAACTATACTTCAATTTGAAGTTGTGAATTTGAAATTTTCAAATAAACAATTTAGAATTAAATAATTTCAAATTATTAACTATACTTCAATTTGAAGTTGTGAATTTGAAATTCTCAAATAAACAATTTAGAATTAATAATTACAAATTGTTAACTATACTTCAATTTGAAGTTGTGAATTTGAAATTCTCAAATAAACAATTTAGAATTAATAATTACAAATTGTTAACTATACTTCAATTTGAAGTTGTGAATTTGAAATTCTCAAATAAACAATTTAGAATTAATAATTTCAATTATTAACTATACTTCAATTTGAAGTTGTGAATTTGAAATTCTCAAATAAACAATTTAGAATTAATAATTTCAAATTATTAACTATACTTCAATTTGAAGTTGTGAATTTAAATTCTCAAATAAACAATTTAGAATTAATAATTTCAAATTATTAACTATACTTCAATTTGAAGTTGTGAATTTGAAATTCTCAAATAAACAATTTAGAATTAATAATTACAAATTATTAACTATACTTCAATTTGAAGTTGTGAATTTGAAATTCTCAAATAAACAATTTAGAATTAATAATTACAAATTGTTAACTATACTTCAATTTGAAGTTGAATTTGAAATTCTCAAATAAACAATTTAGAATTAATAATTTCAAATTATTAACTATACTTCAATTTGAAGTTGTGAATTTGAAATTCTCAAATAAACAATTTAGAATTAATAATTTCAAATTATTAACTATACTTCAATTTGAAGTTGTGAATTTGAAATTCTCAAATAAACAATTTAGAATTAATAATTTCAAATTATTAACTATACTTCAATTTGAAGTTGTGAATTTGAAATTCTCAAATAAACAATTTAGAATTAATAATTTCAAATTATTAACTATACTTCAATTTGAAGTTGTGAATTTGAAATTCTCAAATAAACAATTTAGAATTAATAATTTCAAATTATTAACTATACTTCAATTTGAAGTTGTGAATTTGAAATTCTCAAATAAACAATTTAGAATTAATAATTACAAATTATTAACTATACTTCAATTTGAAGTTGTGAATTTGAAATTCTCAAATAAACAATTTAGAATTAATAATTTCAAATTATTAACTATACTTCAATTTGAAGTTGTGAATTTGAAATTCTCAAATAAACAATTTAGAATTAATAATTACAAATTATTAACTATACTTCAATTTGAAGTTGTGAATTTGAAATTCTCAAATAAACAATTTAGAATTAATAATTTCAAATTATTAACTATACTTCAATTTGAAGTTGTGAATTTGAAATTCTCAAATAAACAATTTAGAATTAATAATTACAAATTTTAACTATACTTCAATTTGAAGTTGTGAATTTGAAATTCTCAAATAAACAATTTAGAATTAATAATTTCAAATTATTAACTATACTTCAATTTGAAGTTGTGAATTTGAAATTCTCAAATAAACAATTTAGAATTAATAATTACAAATTGTTAACTATACTTCAATTTGAAGTTGTGAATTTGAAATTCTCAAATAAACAATTTAGAATTAATAATTACAAATTATTAACTATACTTCAATTTGAAGTTGTGAATTTGAAATTCTCAAATAAACAATTTAGAATTAATAATTACAAATTGTTAACTATACTTCAATTTGAAGTTGTGAATTTGAAATTCTCAAATAAACAATTTAGAATTAATAATTTCAAATTATTAACTATACTTCAATTTGAAGTTGTGAATTTGAAATTCTCAAATAAACAATTTAGAATTAATAATTACAAATTGTTAACTATACTTCAATTTGAAGTTGTGAATTTGAAATTCTCAAATAAACAATTTAGAATTAATAATTACAAATTGTTAACTATACTTCAATTTGAAGTTGTGAATTTGAAATTCTCAAATAAACAATTTAGAATTAATAATTTCAAATTATTAACTATACTTCAATTTGAAGTTGTGAATTTGAAATTCTCAAATAAACAATTTAGAATTAATAATTACAAATTATTAACTATACTTCAATTTGAAGTTGTGAATTTGAAATTCTCAAATAAACAATTTAGAATTAATAATTACAAATTGTTAACTATACTTCAATTTGAAGTTGTGAATTTGAAATTCTCAAATAAACAATTTAGAATTAATAATTACAAATTATTAACTATACTTCAATTTGAAGTTGTGAATTTGAAATTCTCAAATAAACAATTTAGAATTAATAATTACAAATTATTAACTATACTTCAATTTGAAGTTGTGAATTTGAAATTCTCAAATAAACAATTTAGAATTAATAATTACAAATTATTAACTATACTTCAATTTGAAGTTGTGAATTTGAAATTCTCAAATAAACAATTTAGAATTAATAATTACAAATTGTTAACTATACTTCAATTTGAAGTTGTGAATTTGAAATTCTCAAATAAACAATTTAGAATTAATAATTACAAATTATTAACTATACTTCAATTTGAAGTTGTGAATTTGAAATTCTCAAATAAACAATTTAGAATTAATAATTACAAATTGTTAACTATACTTCAATTTGAAGTTGTGAATTTGAAAATTCTCAAATAAACAATTTAGAATTAATAATTTCAAATTATTAACTATACTTCAATTTGAAGTTGTGAATTTGAAATTCTCAAATAAACAATTTAGAATTAATAATTACAAATTATTAACTATACTTCAATTTGAAGTTGTGAATTTGAAATTCTCAAATAAACAATTTAGAATTAATAATTACAAATTGTTAACTATACTTCAATTTGAAGTTGTGAATTTGAAATTCTCAAATAAACAATTTAGAATTAATAATTACAAATTATTAACTATACTTCAATTTGAAGTTGTGAATTTGAAATTCTCAAATAAACAATTTAGAATTAATAATTCAAATTTTAACTATACTTCAATTTGAAGTTGTGAATTTGAAATTCTCAAATAAACAATTTAGAATTAATAATTACAAATTGTTAACTATACTTCAATTTGAAGTTGTGAATTTGAAATTCTCAAATAAACAATTTAGAATTAATAATTACAAATTATTAACTATACTTCAATTTGAAGTTGTGAATTTGAAATTCTCAAATAAACAATTTAGAATTAATAATTACAAATTGTTAACTATACTTCAATTTGAAGTTGTGAATTTGAAATTCTCAAATAAACAATTTAGAATTAATAATTACAAATTGTTAACTATACTTCAATTTGAAGTTGTGAATTTGAAATTCTCAAATAAACAATTTAGAATTAATAATTACAAATTATTAACTATACTTCAATTTGAAGTTGTGAATTTGAAATTCTCAAATAAACAATTTAGAATTAATAATTACAAATTGTTAACTATACTTCAATTTGAAGTTGTGAATTTGAAATTCTCAAATAAACAATTTAGAATTAATAATTTCAAATTATTAACTATACTTCAATTTGAAGTTGTGAATTTGAAATTCTCAAATAAACAATTTAGAATTAATAATTTCAAATTATTAACTATACTTCAATTTGAAGTTGTGAATTTGAAATTCTCAAATAAACAATTTAGAATTAATAATTACAAATTATTAACTATACTTCAATTTGAAGTTGTGAATTTGAAATTCTCAAATAAACAATTTAGAATTAATAATTTACAAATTATTAACTATACTTCAATTTGAAGTTGTGAATTTGAAATTCTCAAATAAACAATTTAGAATTAATAATTTCAAATTATTAACTATACTTAATTTGAAGTTGTGAATTTGAAATTCTCAAATAAACAATTTAGAATTAATAATTACAAATTGTTAACTATACTTCAATTTGAAGTTGTGAATTTGAAATTCTCAAATAAACAATTTAGAATTAGATAATTTCAAATTATTAACTATACTTCAATTTGAAGTTGTGAATTTGAAATTCTCAAATAAACAATTTAGAATTAATAATTACAAATTATTAACTATACTTAATTTGAAGTTGTGAATTTGAAATTCTCAAATAAACAATTTAGAATTAATAATTTCAAATTATTAACTATACTTCAATTTGAAGTTGTGAATTTGAAATTCTCAAATAAACAATTTAGAATTAATAATTACAAATTTTAACTATACTTCAATTTGAAGTTGTGAATTTGAAATTCTCAAATAAACAATTTAGAATTAATAATTTCAAATTTTAACTATACTTCAATTTGAAGTTGTGAATTTGAAATTCTCAAATAAACAATTTAGAATTAATAATTTCAAATTATTAACTATACTTCAATTTGAAGTTGTGAATTTGAAATTCTCAAATAAACAATTTAGAATTAATAATTACAAATTGTTAACTATACTTCAATTTGAAGTTGTGAATTTGAAATTCTCAAATAAACAATTTAGAATTAGATAATTACAAATTGTTAACTATACTTCAATTTGAAGTTGTGAATTTGAAATTCTCAAATAAACAATTTAGAATTAATAATTACAAATTGTTAACTATACTTCAATTTGAAGTTGTGAATTTGAAATTCTCAAATAAACAATTTAGAATTAATAATTACAAATTGTTAACTATACTTCAATTTGAAGTTGTGAATTTGAAATTCTCAAATAAACAATTTAGAATTAATAATTACAAATTGTTAACTATACTTCAATTTGAAGTTGTGAATTTGAAATTCTCAAATAAACAATTTAGAATTAATAATTACAAATTGTTAACTATACTTCAATTTGAAGTTGTGAATTTGAAATTCTCAAATAAACAATTTAGAATTAATAATTACAAATTGTTAACTATACTTCAATTTGAAGTTGTGAATTTGAAATTCTCAAATAAACAATTTAGAATTAATAATTACAAATTATTAACTATACTTCAATTTGAAGTTGTGAATTTGAAATTCTCAAATAAACAATTTAGAATTAATAATTTCAAATTATTAACTATACTTCAATTTGAAGTTGTGAATTTGAAATTCTCAAATAAACAATTTAGAATTAATAATTACAAATTATTAACTATACTTCAATTTGAAGTTGTGAATTTGAAATTCTCAAATAAACAATTTAGAATTAATAATTACAAATTATTAACTATACTTCAATTTGAAGTTGTGAATTTGAAATTCTCAAATAAACAATTTAGAATTAATAATTACAAATTGTTAACTATACTTCAATTTGAAGTTGTGAATTTGAAATTTTTAAATAAACAATTTAGAATTAATAATTACAAATTGTTAACTATACTTCAATTTGAAGTTGTGAATTTGAAATTCTCAAATAAACAATTTAGAATTAATAATTTCAAATTATTAACTATACTTCAATTTGAAGTTGAATTTGAAATTCTCAAATAAACAATTTAGAATTAATAATTACAAATTGTTAACTATACTTCAATTTGAAGTTGTGAATTTGAAATTCTCAAATAAACAATTTAGAATTAATAATTTCAAATTATTAACTATACTTCAATTTGAAGTTGTGAATTTGAAATTCTCAAATAAACAATTTAGAATTAATAATTACAAATTGTTAACTATACTTCAATTTGAAGTTGTGAATTTGAAATTCTCAAATAAACAATTTAGAATTAATAATTACAAATTGTTAACTATACTTCAATTTGAAGTTGTGAATTTGAAATTCTCAAATAAACAATTTAGAATTAATAATTACAAATTGTTAACTATACTTCAATTTGAAGTTGTGAATTTGAAATTCTCAAATAAACAATTTAGAATTAATAATTACAAATTATTAACTATACTTCAATTTGAAGTTGTGAATTTGAAATTCTCAAATAAACAATTTAGAATTAATAATTTCAAATTATTAACTATACTTCAATTTGAAGTTGTGAATTTGAAATTCTCAAATAAACAATTTAGAATTAATAATTTCAAATTATTAACTATACTTCAATTTGAAGTTGTGAATTTGAAATTCTCAAATAAACAATTTAGAATTAATAATTACAAATTGTTAACTATACTTCAATTTGAAGTTGTGAATTTGAAATTCTCAAATAAACAATTTAGAATTAATAATTTCAAATTATTAACTATACTTCAATTTGAAGTTGTGAATTTGAAATTCTCAAATAAACAATTTAGAATTAATAATTACAAATTGTTAACTATACTTCAATTTGAAGTTGTGAATTTGAAATTCTCAAATAAACAATTTAGAATTAATAATTTCAAATTATTAACTATACTTAATTTGAAGTTGTGAATTTGAAATTCTCAAATAAACAATTTAGAATTAATAATTACAAATTATTAACTATACTTCAATTTGAAGTTGTGAATTTGAAATTCTCAAATAAACAATTTAGAATTAATAATTTCAAATTATTAACTATACTTCAATTTGAAGTTGTGAATTTGAAATTCTCAAATAAACAATTTAGAATTAATAATTTCACATTATTAACTATACTTCAATTTGAAGTTCTGAATTTGAAATTCTCAAATAAACAATTTAGAATTAATAATTACAAATTATAACTATACTTCAATTTGAAGTTGTGAATTTGAAATTCTCAAATAACAATTTAGAATTAATAATTTCAAATTATTAACTATATTCAATTTGAAGTTGTGAATTTGAAATTCTCAAATAAACAATTTAGAATTAATAATTACAAATTGTTAACTATACTTCAATTTGAAGTTGTGAATTTGAAATTCTCAAATAAACAATTTAGAATTAATAATTTCAAATTATTAACTATACTTCAATTTGAAGTAGTGAATTTAAAATTCTCAAATAAATAATTTAGAATTAATAATTTCAAATTATTAACTATACTTTAATTTGAAGTTGTGAATTTGAAATTCTCAAATAAACAATTTAGAATTAATAATTACAAATTGTTAACTATACTTCAATTTGAAGTTGTGAATTTAAAATTCTCAAATAAACAATTTAGACTTAATAATTTTAAGTTATTAACTATACTTCAATTTGAACTTTGAATTTGAAATTCTCAAATAATCAATTTAGAATTAATAATTTCAAATTATTAACTATACTTCAATTTGAAGTAGTAAATTTAAAATTCTCAAATAAATAATTTAGAATTAATAATTTCAAATTATTAACTATACTTCAATTTGAAATGTGAATTTGAAATTCTCAAATAAACAATTTAGAATTAATAATTACAAATTGTTAACTATACTTCAATTTGAAGTTGATAATATGAAATTCTCAAATAAACAATTTAGAATTAATAACTACAAATTGTTAACTATACTTCAATTTGAAGTTGTGAGATTCAAATTCTCATATAAACAATTTAGAATTAATAATTTCAAATTATTAACTATACTTCAATTTGAAGTTCTGAATTTGAAATTCTCAAATAAACAATTTAGAATTAATAATTACAAATTGTTAACTATACTTCAATTTGAAGTTGTGAATTTGATATTCTCAAATAAACAATTTATAATTAATAATTACAAATTGTTAACTATACTTCAATTTGAAGTTGTGAATTTGAAACTCTCAAATAAACAATTTAGAACTATAATTACAAATTGTTAACTATACTTCAATTTGAAGTTGTGAATTTGAAATTCTCAAATAAACAATTTAGAATTAATAATTACAAATTGTTAACTATACTTCAATTTGAAGTTGTGAATTTGAAATTCTCAAATAAACAATTTAGAATTAATAATTTCAAATTATTAACTATACTTTAATTTGAAGTTGTGAATTTGAAATTCTCAAATAAACAATTTAGAATTAATAATTACAAATTGTTAACTATACTTCAATTTGAAGTTGTGAATTTGAAATTCTCAAATAAACAATTTAGAATTAATAATTACAAATTGTTAGCTATACTTCAATTTGAAGTTGTGAATTTGAATTATCAAATAAACAATTTAGAATTAATAATTACAAATTGTTAACTATACCTCAATTTGAAGTTGTGAATTTGAAATTCTCAAATAAATAATTTAGAATTAATAATTTCAAGTTATTAACTATACTTCAATTTGAAGTTGTGAATTTGAAATTTTCAAATAAACAATTTAGAATTAATAATTTCAAATTATTAACTATACTTCAATTTAAAGTTGTGAATTTGAAATTCTCAAATAAACAATTTAGAATTAATAATTTCAAATTATTAACTATACTTCAATTTGAAGTTGTGAATTTGAAATTCTCAAATAAACAATTTAGAAATGATAATTTCAAATTATTAACTATACTTCAATTTGAAGTTGTGAATTTAAAATTCTCAAATAAATAATTTAGAATTAATAATTTCAAATTATTAACTATACTTCAATTTGAAATGTGAATTTTAAATTCTCAAATAAACAATTTAGAATTAATAATTACAAATTGTTAACTATACTTCAATTTGAAGTTGAGAATATGAAATTCTCAAATAAACAATTTAGAATTAATAATTACAAATTGTTAACTATACTTCAATTTGAAGTTGTGAATTTGAAATTCTCAAATAAACAATTTAGAATTAATAATTACAAATTGTTAACTATACTTCAATTTGAAGTTGTGAATTTGAAATTCTCAAATAAACAATTTAGAATTAATAATTTCAAATTATTAACTATACTTCAATTTGAAGTTGTGAATTTGAAATTCTCAAATAAACAATTTAGAATTAATAATTTCAAATTATTAACTATACTTCAATTTGAAGTTGTGAATTTGAAATTCTCAAATAAACAATTTAGAATTAATAATTACAATTATTAACTATACTTCAATTTGAAGTTGAATTTGAAATTCTCAAATAAACAATTTAGAATTAATAATTTCAAATTAT
>JARFIX010000508.1:0-25241 GCA_036346125.1 Lycocerus yunnanus | reverse complement strand
TTGTAATTATCAGTTCTAAATTGTTTATTTGAGAATTTCAAATTCACAACTTCAAATTAAAGTATAGTTAACAATTTGTAATTATTAATTATAAATTGTTAATTTGAGATTTTCAAATTCACAACTTCAAATTGAAGTATAGTTAACAATTAGTAATTATCAGTTCTAAATTGTTTATTTGAGAATTTCAAATTCACAACTTCAAATTGAAGTATAGTTAATAATTTGTAATTATTAATTCTAAATTGTTTATTTGAGAATTTCAAATTCACAACTTCAAATTGAAGTATAGTTAATAATTTGAAATTATTAATTCTAAATAGTTTATTGAGAGTTTCAAATTCACAACTTCAAATTGAAGTATAGTTAATAACTTGAAATTATTAATTCTAAATTGTTATTTGTGATTTTCAAATTCACAACTTCAAGTTGAAGTATAGTTAAGAATTTGTAATTAATAATTTAAATTGTTTATTTGAGAATTTCAAATTCACAACTTCAAATTGATGTATAGTTAACAATTTGTAATTATTAATTCTAAATTGTTTATTTGAGAATTTCAAATTCACAACTTGAAATTAAAGTATAGTTAACAATTTGTAATTATTAATTCTAAATTGTTTATTTGAGAATTTTAAATTCACAACTTCAAATTGAAGTATAGTTAACAACTTGTAATTATTAATTCTAAATTGTTTATTTGAGAATATCAAATTCACAACTTCAAATTGAAGTATAGTTAATAATTTGAAATTATTAATTCTAAATTGTTTATTTGAAAATTTCAAATTCACAACTTGAAATTGAAGTATAGTTAATAATTTGTAATTATCAGTTCTAAATTGTTTATTTGATAATTTTAAATTCACAACTTCAAATTGAAGTATAGTTAACAATTTGTAATTATTACTTCTAAATTGTTTATTTGAGAATTTCAAATTCACAACTTCAAATTGAAGTATAGTTAACAATTTGGAATTATCAGTTTTAAATTGTTTATTTGAGAATTTTAAATTTACAACTTCAAATTGAAGTGTAGTTAAGAATTTGTAATTAATAATTCTAAATTGTTTATTTGAGAATTTCAAATTCACAACTTCAAATTGAAGTATAGTTAATAATTTGAAATTATTAATTCTAAATTGTTTATTTATAAATTTCAAATTCACAACTTCAAATGAAGTATAGTTAACAATTTGTAATTATCAGTTCTAAATTGTTTATTTGAGAATTTCAAATTCACAACTTCAAATTGAAGTATAGTTAATAATTTGTAATTATCAGTTCTAAATTATTTATTTGTGAATTTCAAATTCACAACTTCAAATTGAAGTATAGTTAACAATTTGTAATTTTAATTCTAACTTGTTTATTTGAGAATTTTAAATTCACAACTTCAAACTGAAGTATAGTTGATAATTTGTAATTATCAGTTCTAAATTGTTTATTTGAGAATTTCAAATTCACAACTTCAAATTGAAGTATAGTTAACAATTTGTAATTATTAATTCTAAATTGTTTATTTGAGAATTTCAAATTCACAACTTCAAATTGAAGTATAGTTAATAATTTGTAATTATTAATTCTAAATTGTTTATTTGAGAATTTCAAATTCACAACTTCAAATTAAAGTATAGTTAACAATTTGTAATTATTAATTATAAATTGTTTATTTGAGATTTTCAAATTCACAACTTCAAATTGAAGTATAGTTAATAATTAGTAATTATCAGTTCTAATTTGTATATTTGAGAATTTCAAATTCACAACTTCAAATTGAAGTATAGTTAACAATTTGTAATTTTAATTCTAAATTGTTTATTTGAGAATTTCAAATTAAACAACTTCAAATTGAAGTATAGTTAATAATTTGAAATTATTAATTCTAAATAGTTTATTTGAGAATTTCAAATTCACAACTTCAAATTGAAGTATAGTTAATAACTTGAAATTAATAATTCTAAATTGTTTATTTGAGATTTTCAAATTCACAACTTCAAATTGAAGTATAGTTAAGAATTTGTAATTAATAATTCTAAATTGTTTATTTGAAAATTTCAAATTCACAACTTCAAATTGAAGTATAGTTAACAATTTGTAATTATTAATTCTAAATTGTTTATTTGAGAATTTCAAATTCACAACTTCAAATTAAAGTATAGTTAACAATTTGTAATTATTAATTCTAAATTGTTTATTTGAGAATTTCAAATTCACAACTTCAAATTGAAGTATAGTTAACAATTGTAATTATTAATTCTAAATTGTTTATTTGAGAATATCAAATTCATAACTTCAAATTGAAGTATAGTTAACAATTTGTAATTATTAATTCTAAATTGTTTATTTGAGAATTTCAAATTCACAACTTCAAATTAAAGTATAGCTAACAATTTGTAATTATCAGTTCTAAATTGTTTATTTGAGAATTTTAAATTCACAACTTCAAATTGATGTATAGTTAACAATTTGTAATTATCATTTTAAATTGTTTATTTGAGAATATCAAATTCATAACTTCAAATTGAAGTATAGTTAACAATTTGTAATTATTAATTCTAAATTGTTTATTTGAGAATTTCAAATTCACAACTTCAAATTAAAGTATAGCTAACAATTTGTAATTATCAGTTCTAAATTGTTTATTTGAGAATTTTAAATTCACAACTTCAAATTGATGTATAGTTAACAATTTGTAATTATCAGTTTTAATTATTTATTTGAGAATTTCAAATTCACAACTTCAAATTGAAGTATAGTTAATAATTTGAAATTATTAATTCTAAATAGTTTATTTGAGAATTTCAAATTCACAACTTCAAATTGAAGTATAGTTAATAATTTGAAATTATTAATTCTAAATTGTTTATTTGAAAATATCAAATTCACAACTTCAAATTGAAGTATAGTTAATAATTTGTAATTATCAGTTCTAAATTGTTTATTTGATAATTTCAAATTCACAACTTCAAATTGAAGTATAGTTAACAATTTGTAATTATTACTTCTAAATTGTTTATTTGAGAATTTCAAATTCACAACTTCAAATTGAAGTATAGTTAACAATTTGGAATTATCAGTTTTAAATTGTTTATTTGAGAATTTTAAATTCACAACTTCAAATTGAAGTGTAGTTAAGAATTTGTAATTAATAATTCTAAATTGTTTATTTGAGAATTTCAAATTCACAACTTCAAATTGAAGTATAGTTAATAATTTAAAATTATTAATTCTAAATTGTTTATTTATAAATTTCAAATTCACAACTTCAAAATGAAGTATAGTTAACAATTTGTAATTATCAGTTTTAAATTGTTTATTTGAGAATTTCAAATTCACAACTTCAAAATGAAGTATAGTTAATAATTTGTAATTATCAGTTCTAAATTATTTATTTGTGAATTTCAAATTCACAACTTCAAATTGAAGTATAGTTAACAATTTGTAATTCTTAATTCTAACTTGTTTATTTGAGAATTTTAAATTCACAACTTCAAATTGAAGTATAGTTGATAATTTGTAATTATCAGTTCTAAATTGTTTATTTGAGAATTTCAAATTCACAACTTCAAATTGAAGTATAGTTAACAATTTGTAATTATTATATCTAAATTGTTTATTTGAGAATTTCAAATTCACAACTTCAAATTGAAGTATAGTTAACAATTTGTAATTATTAATTCTAAATTGTTTATTTGATAATTTCAAATTCACAACTTCAAATTGAAGTATAGTTAACAATTTGTAATTATTACTTCTAAATTGTTTATTTGAGAATTTTAAATTCACAACTTCAAATTGAAGTATAGTTAACAATTTGGAATTATCAGTTTTAAATTGTTTATTTGAGAATTTTAAATTCACAACTTCAAATTGAAGTGTAGTTAAGAATTTGTAATTAATAATTCAAATTGTTTATTTGAGAATTTCAAATTCACAACTTCAAATTGAAGTATAGTTAACAATTTGTAATTTTTAATTCTAAATTGTTTATTTGAGAATTTCAAATTCACAACTTCAAATTGAAGTATAGTTAACAATTTGTAATATCAGTTCTAAATTGTTCATTTGAGATTTTCAAATTCACAACTTCAAATTGAAGTATAGTTAACAATTTGTAATTATCAGTTCTAAATTATTTATTTGAGAATTTCAAATTCACAACTTCAAATTGAAGTATAGTTAACAATTTGTAATTATTAATTCTAAATTGTTTATTTGAGAATTTCAAATTCACAACTTCAAATTGAAGTATAGTTAATAATTTGAAATTATTAATTCTAAATAGTTTATTTGAGAGTTTCAAATTCACAACTTCAAATTGAAGTAAAGTTAACAATTTGTAATTTTTAATTCTAAATTGTTTATTTGAGAATTTCAAATTCACAACTTCAAATTGAAGTATAGTTAACAATTTGTAATTATTAATTCTAAATTGTTTATTTGAGAATTTTAAATTCACAACTTCAAATTAAAGTATAGTTAACAATTTGTAATTAATAATTCTAAATTGTTTATTTGAGATTTTCAAATTCACAACTTCAAATTGAAGTATAGTTAACAATTTGTAATTATCAGTTCTAAATTGTTTATTTGAGAATTTCAAATTCACAACTTCAAATTGAAGTATAGTTAACAATTTGTAATTATTAATTCTAAATTGTTTATTTGAGAATTTCAAATTCACAACTTCAAATTGAAGTATAGTTAATAATTTGAAATTATTAATTCTAAATAGTTTATTGGAGAGTTTCAAATTCACAACTTCAAATTGAAGTATAGTTAACAATTTGTTATTATTAATTCTAAATTGTTTATTTGAGAATTTCAAATTTACAACTTCAAATTGAAGTATAGTTAATAATTTGAACTTATTTATTCTAAATTGTTTATTTGAGAATTTCAAATTCACAACTTCAAATTGAAGTATAGTTAATAATTTGTAATTATCAGTTCTAAATTGTTTATTTGATAATTTCAAATTCACAACTTCAAATTGAAGTATAGTTAACAATTTGTAATTATTACTTCTAAATTGTTTATTTGAGAATTTCAAATTCACAACTTCAAATTGAAGTATAGTTAACAATTTGTAATTATTAATTCTAAATTGTTTATTTGAGAATTTCAAATTTACAACTTCAAATTGAAGTATAGTTAATAATTTGAAATTATTAATTCTAAATTGTTTATTTGAAAATTTCAAATTCACAACTTCAAATTGAAGTATAGTTAATAATTTGTAATTATCAGTTCTAAATTGTTTATTTGATAATTTCAAATTCACAACTTCAAATTGAAGTATAGTTAACAATTTGTAATTATTACTTTAAATTGTTTATTTGAGAATTTCAAATTCACAACTTCAAATTGAAGTATAGTTAACAATTTGGAATTATCAGTTTTAAATTGTTTATTTGAGAATTTTAAATTCACAACTTCAAATTGAAGTTAGTTAAGAATTTGTAATTAATAATTCTAAATTGTTTATTTGAGAATTTCAAATTCACAACTTCAAATTGAAGTATAGTTAATAATTTGAAATTATTAATTCTAAATTGTTTATTTATAAATTTCAAATTCACAACTTCAAATGAAGTATAGTTAACAATTTGTAATTCTTAATTCTAACTTGTTTATTTGAGAATTTTAAATTCACAACTTCAAATTGAAGTATAGTTGATAATTTGTAATTATCAGTTCTAAATTGTTTATTTGAGAATTTCAAATTCACAACTTCAAATTGAAGTATAGTTAACAATTTGTAATTATTATATCTAAATTGTTTATTTGAGAATTTCAAATTCACAACTTCAAATTGAAGTATAGTTAACAATTTGTAATTATTAATTCTAAATTGTTTATTTGATAATTTCAAATTCACAACTTCAAATTGAAGTATAGTTAACAATTTGTAATTATTACTTCTAAATTGTTTATTTGAGAATTTCAAATTCACAACTTCAAATTGAAGTATAGTTAATAATTTGTAATTAACAGTTCTAAATTGTTTATTTGATAATTTCAAATTCACAACTTCAAATTGAAGTATAGTTAACAATTTGTAATTATTACTTCTAAATTGTTTATTTGAGAATTTCAAATTCACAACTTCAAATTGAAGTATAGTTAACAATTTGGAATTTTAATTCTAAATTGTTTATTTGAGAATTTCAAATTCAACTTCAAATTGATGTATAGTTAACAATTTGTAGTATCAGTTCTAAATTGTTCATTTGAGATTTTCAAATTCACAACTTCAAATTGAAGTATAGTTAACAATTTGTAATTATCAGTTCTAAATTAGTTATTTGAGAATTTCAAATTCACAACTTCAAATTGAAGTATAGTTAACAATTTGTAATTATTAATTCTAAATTGTTTATTTGAGAATTTCAAATTCACAACTTCAAATTGAAGTATAGTTAATAATTTGAAATTATTAATTCTAAATAGTTTATTTGAGAGTTTCAAATTCACAACTTCAAATTGAAGTAAAGTTAACAATTTGTAATTTTTAATTCTAAATTGTTTATTTGAGAATTTCATATTCACAACTTCAAATTGAAGTATAGTTAACAATTTGTAATTATAAATTCTAAATTGTTTATTTGAGAATTTCAAATTCACAATTTCAAATTAAAGTATAGTTAAGAATTTGTAATTATTAATTCTAAATTGTTTATTTGAGATTTTCAAATTCACAACTTCAAATTGAAGTATAGTTAACAATTTGTAATTATCAGTTCTAAATTGTTTATTTGAGAATTTCAAATTCACAACTTCAAATTGAAGTATAGTTAACAATTTGTAATTATTAATTCTAAATTGTATATTTGAGAATTTCAAATTCACAACTTCAAATTGAAGTATAGTTAATAATTTGAAATTATTAATTCTAAATAGTTTATTGAGAATTTCAAATTCACAACTTCAAATTGAAGTATAGTTAACAATTTGTAATTATTAATTCTAAATTGTTTATTTGAGAATATCAAATTCACAACTTCAAATTGAAGTATAGTTAACAATTTGTAATTATTAATTCTAAATTGTTTATTTGAGAATTTCAAATTCACAACTTCAAATTGAAGTATAGTTAATAATTTGAACTTATTAATTCTAAATTGTTTATTTGAGAATTTCAAATTCACAACTTCAAATTGAAGTATAGTTAAAATTTGTAATTATTAATTCTAAATTGTTTATTTGAGAATATCAAATTTACAACTTCAAATTGAAGTATAATTAACAATTTGTAATTATCAGTTCTAAATTGTTTATTTGAAAATTTAAAATCACAACTTCAAATTGAAGTATAGTTAACAATTTGTAATTATCAGTTCTAAATTAATTATTTGAGATATTTAAATTCACATCTTCAAATTGAAGTATAGTAAACAATTTGTAATTCTTAATTCTAACTTGTTTATTTGAGAATTTTAAATTCACAACTTCAAATTGAAGTATAGTTAATAATTTGTAATTATCAGTTCTAAATTGTTTATTTGAGAATTTCAAATTCACAATTTCAAATTGAAGTATAGTTAATAATTTGTAATTATTAATTCTAAATTGTTTATTTGAGAATTTCAAATACACAACTTCAAATTGAAGTATGGTTAACAATTTGTAATTATCAGTTTTAAATTGTTTATTTGAGAATTTTAAATTCACAACTTCAAATTGAAGCGTAGTTAACAATTTGTAATTAATAATTCAAAATTGTTTATTTGAGAATTTCAAATTCACAACTTAAAATTAAAGTATAGCTAACAATTTGTAATTATCAGTTCTAAAATGTTTATTTGAGAATTTCAAATTCATAACTTCAAATTGAAGTATAGTTAACAATTTGTAATTATCAGTTCTAAATTGTTTATTTGAGAATTTCAAATTCACAACTTCAAATTGAAGTATAGTTAACAATTTGTAATTATTAATTCTAAATTGTTTATTTGAGAATTTCAAATTTACAACTTCAAATTGAAGTATAGTTAATAATTTGAAATTATTAATTCTAAATTGTGTATTTGTGATTTTCAAATTCACAACTTCTAATTGAAGATAGTTAAGAATTTGTAATTATTAATTCTAAATTGTTTATTTGAGAATTTCGAATACACAACTTCAAATTGAAGTATAGTTAACAATTGGTAATTATTAATTCTAAATTGTTTATTTGAGAATTTCAAATTCACAACTTCAAATTGAAGTATAGTTAACAACTTGTAATTATTAATTCTAAATTGTTTATTTGAGAATATCAAATTCATAACTTCAAATTGAAGTATAGTTAACAATTTGTAATTATTAATTCTAAATTGTTTATTTGAGAATTTCAAATTCACAACTTCAAATTAAAGTATAGCTAACAATTTGTAATTATCAGTTCTAAATTGTTTATTTGAGAATTTTAAATTCACAACTTCAAATTGATGTATAGTTAACAATTTGTAATTATCAGTTCTAAATTATTTATTTGAGAATTTCAAATTCACAACTTCAAATTGAAGTATAGTTAATAATTTGAAATTATTAATTCTAAATAGTTTATTTGAGAATTTCAAATTCACAACTTCAAATTGAAGTATAGTTAACAATTTGTAATTATTAATTCTAAATTGTTTATTTGAGAATTTCAAATTCACAACTTCAAATTAAAGTATAGCTAACAATTTGTAATTATCAGTTCTAAATTGTTTATTTGAGAATTTTAAATTCACAACTTCAAATTGATGTATAGTTAACAATTTGTAATTATCAGTTCTAAATTATTTATTTGAGAATTTCAAATTCACAACTTCAAATTGAAGTATAGTTAATAATTTGAAATTATTAATTCTAAATAGTTTATTTGAGAATTTCAAATTCACAACTTCAAATTGAAGTATAGTTAATAATTTGAAATTATTAATTCTAAATTGTTTATTTGAAAATTTCAAATTCACAACTACAAATTGAAGTATAGTTAATAATTTGTAATTATCAGTTCTAAATTGTTTATTTGATAATTTCAAATTCACAACTTCAAATTGAAGTATAGTTAACAATTTGTAATTATTACTTCTAAATTGTTTATTTGAGAATTTCAAATTCACAACTTCAAATTGAAGTATAGTTAACAATCTGGAATTATCAGTTTTAAATTGTTTATTTGAGAATTTTAAATTCACAACTTCAAATTGAAGTGTAGTTAAGAATTTGTTATTAATAATTCTAAATTGTTTATTTGAGAATTTCAAATTCACAACTTCAAATTGAAGTATAGTTAATAATTTGAAATTATTAATTCTAAATTGTTTATTTATAAATTTCAAATTCACAACTTCAAATGAAGTATAGTTAACAATTTGTAATTATCAGTTCTAAATTGTTTATTTGAGAATTTCAAATTCACAACTTCAAATTGAAGTATAGTTTATAATTTTAATTATCAGTTCTAAATTATTTATTTGTGAATTTCAAATTCACAACTTCAAATTGAAGTATAGTTAACAATTTGTAATTCTTAATTCTAACTTGTTTATTTGAGAATTTTAAATTCACAACTTCAAATTGAAGTATAGTTAATAATTTGTAATTATCAGTTCTAAATTGTTTATTTGAGAATTTCAAATTCACAACTTCAAATTGAAGTATAGTTAACAATTTGTAATTATTATATCTAGATTGTTTATTTGAGAATTTCAAATTCACAACTTCAAATTGAAGTATAGTTAATAATTTGAAATTATTAATTCTAAATAGTTTATTTGAGAGTTTCAAATTCACAACTTCAAATTGAAGTAAAGTTAACAATTTGTAATTTTTAATTCTAAATTGTTTATTTGAGAATTTCAAATTCACAACTTCAAATTGAAGTATAGTTAACAATTTGTAATTATTAATTCTAAATTGTTTATTTGAGAATTTCAAATTCACAACTTCAAATTAAAGTATAGTTAACAATTTGTAATTATTAATTCTAAATTGTTTATTTGAGATTTTCAAATTCACAACTTCAAATTGAAGTATAGTTAACAATTTGTAATTATCAGTTCTAAATTGTTTATTTGAGAATTTCAAATTCACAACTTCAAATTGAAGTATAGTTAACAATTTGTAATTATTAATTCTAAATTGTTTATTTGAGAATTTCAAATTCACAACTTCAAATTGAAGTATAGTTAATAATTTGAAATTATTAATTCTAAATAGTTTATTGGAGAGTTTCAAATTCACAACTTCAAATTGAAGTATAGTTAACAATTTGTTATTATTAATTTAAATTGTTTATTTGAGAATTTCAAATTTACAACTTCAAATTGAAGTATAGTTAATAATTTGAACTTATTTATTCTAAATAGTTTATTTGAGAATTTCAAATTCACAACTTCAAATTGAAGTATAGTTAATAATTTGAACTTATTAATTCTAAATTTTTTATTTGAGAATTTCAAATTCACAACTTCAAATTGAAGTATAGTTAACAATTTGTAATTATAAATTCTAAATTGTTTATTTGAGAATATCAAATTTACAACTTCAAATTGAAGTATAGTTAACAATTTGTAATTATTAATTCTAAATTGTTTATTTGAGAATTTCAAATTCACAACTTCAAATTGAAGTATAGTTAATAATTTGAAATTATTAATTCTAAATTGTTTATTTGATAATTTCAAATTCACAACTTCAAATTGAAGTATAGTTAACAATTTGTAATTATTACTTCTAAATTGTTTATTTGAGAATTTCAAATTCACAACTTCAAATTGAAGTATAGTTAACAATCTGGAATTATCAGTTTTAAATTGTTTATTTGAGAATTTTAAATTCACAACTTCAAATTGAAGTGTAGTTAAGAATTTGTTATTAATAATTCTAAATTGTTTATTTGAGAATTTCAAATTCACAACTTCAAATTGAAGTATAGTTAATAATTTGAAATTATTAATTCTAAATTGTTTATTTATAAATTTCAAATTCACAACTTCAAAATGAAGTATAGTTAACAATTTGTAATTATCAGTTCTAAATTGTTTATTTGAGAATTTCAAATTCACAACTTCAAATTGAAGTATAGTTTATAATTTTAATTATCAGTTCTAAATTATTTATTTGAGAATTTCAAATTCACAACTTCAAATTGAAGTATAGATAACAATTTGTAATTCTTAATTCTAACTTGTTTATTTGAGAATTTTAAATTCACAACTTCAAATTGAAGTATAGTTAATAATTTGTAATTATCAGTTCTAAATTGTTTATTTGAGAATTTCAAATTCACAACTTCAAATTGAAGTATAGTTAACAATTTGTAATTATTATATCTAAATTGTTTATTTGAGAATTTCAAATTCACAACTTCAAATTGAAGTATAGTTAACAATTTGTAATTATTAATTCTAAATTGTTTATTTGATAATTTCAAATTCACAACTTCAAATTGAAGTATAGTTAACAATTTGTAATTATTAATTCTAAATTGTTTATTTGAGAATTTCAAATTCACAACTTCAAATTGAAGTATAGTTAACAATTTGTAATTATTAATTCTAAATTGTTTATTTGAGAATTTCAAATTCACAACTTCAAATTAAAGTATAGTTAACAATTTGTAATTATTAATTCTAAATTGTTTATTTGAGATTTTCAAATTCACAACTTCAAATTGAAGTATAGTTAACAATTTGTAATTATCAGTTCTAAATTGTTTATTTGAGAATTTCAAATTCACAACTTCAAATTGAAGTATAGTTAACAATTTGTAATTATTAATTCTAAATTGTTTATTTGAGAATATCAAATTCACAACTTCAAATTGAAGTATAGTTAACAATTTGTAATTATTAATTCTAAATTGTTTATTTGAGAATTTCAAATTCACAACTTCAAATTGAAGTATAGTTAATAATTTGAACTTATTAATTCTAAATTGTTTATTTGAGAATTTCAAATTCACAACTTCAAATTGAAGTATAGTTAACAATTTGTAATTATTAATTCTAAATTGTTTATTTGAAAATTTCATATTCCCAACTTCATATTGAAGTATAGTTAAAAATTTGTAATTATTAATTCTAAATTGTTTATTTGAGAATATCAAATTCACAACTTCAAATTGAAGTATAATTAACAATTTGTAATTATCAGTTCTAAATTGTTTATTTGAAAAATTTAAAATCACAACTTCAAATTGAAGTATAGTTAACAATTTGTAATTATCAGTTCTAAATTAATTATTTGAGATATTTAAATTCACATCTTCAAATTGAAGTATAGTAAACAATTTGTAATTCTTAATTCTAACTTGTTTATTTGAGAATTTTAAATTCACAACTTCAAATTGAAGTATAGTTAATAATTTGTAATTATCAGTTCTAAATTGTTTATTTGAGAATTTCAAATTCACAATTTCAAATTGAAGTATAGTTAACAATTTGTAATTATTAATTCTAAATTGTTTATTTGAGAATTTCAAATTCACAACTTCAAATTGAAGTATAGTTAACAATTTGTAATTATCAGTTTTAAATTGTTTATTTAAGAATTTTAAATTCACAACTTCAAATTGAAGCGTAGTTAACAATTTGTAATTAATAATTTAAAATTGTTTATTTGAGAATTTCAAATTCACAACTTAAAATTAAAGTATAGCTAACAATTTGTAATTATCAGTTCTAAAATGTTTATTTGAGAATTTCAAATTCACAACTTCAAATTGAAGTATAGTTAACAATTTGTAATTATCAGTTCTAAATTGTTTATTTGAGAATTTCAAATTCACAACTTCAAATTGAAGTATAGTTAATAATTTGAAATTATTAATTCTAAATTGTTATTTGTGATTTTCAAATTCACAACTTCAAGTTGAAGTATAGTTAAGAATTTGTAATTAATAATTCTAAATTGTTTATTTGAGAATTTCAAATTCACAACTTCAAATTGAAGTATAGTTAACAATTTGTAATTATTAATTCTAAATTGTTTATTTGAGAATTTCAAATTCACAACTTGAAATTAAAGTATAGTTAACAATTTGTAATTATCAATTCTAAATTGTTTATTTGAGAATTTCAAATTCACAACTTCAAATTGAAGTATAGTTAACAACTTATAATTATTAATTCTAAATTGTTTATTTAAGAATTTCAAATTCATAACTTCAAATTGAAGTATAGTTTACAATTTGTAATTATTAATTCTAAATTGTTTATTTGAGAATTTCAAATTCACAACTTCAAATTAAAGTATAGCTAACAATTTGTAATTATCAGTTCTAAATTGTTTATTTGAGAATTTTAAATTCACAACTTCAAATTGATGTATAGTTAACAATTTGTAATTATCAGTTCTAAATTATTTATTTGAGAATTTCAAATTCACAACTTCAAATTGAAGTATAGTTAATAATTTGAAATTATTAATTCTAAATAGTTTATTTGAGAATTTCAAATTCACAACTTCAAATTGAAGTATAGTTAATAATTTGAAATTATTAATTCTAAATTTTTTATTTGAAAATATCAAATTCACAACTTCAAATTGAAGTATAGTTAATAATTTGTAATTATCAGTTCTAAATTGTTTATTTGATAATTTCAAATTTACAACTTCAAATTGAAGTATAGTTAACAATTTGTAATTATTACTTCTAAATTGTTTATTTGAGAATTTCAAATTCACAACTTCAAATTGAAGTATAGTTAACAATCTGGAATTATCAGTTTTAAATTGTTTATTTGAGAATTTTAAATTCACAACTTCAAATTGAAGTGTAGTTAAGAATTTGTTATTAATAATTCTAAATTGTTTATTTGAGAATTTCAAATTCACAACTTCAAATTGAAGTATAGTTAATAATTTGAAATTATTAATTTAAATTGTTTATTTATAAATTTCAAATTCACAACTTCAAAATGAAGTATAGTTAACAATTTGTAATTATCAGTTCTAAATTGTTTATTTGAGAATTTCAAATTCACAACTTCAAATTGAAGTATAGTTAATAATTTGTAATTATCAGTTCTAAATTATTTATTTGTGAATTTCAAATTCACAACTTCAAATTGAAGTATAGTTAACAATTTGTAATTCTTAATTCTAACTTGTTTATTTGAGAATTTTAAATTCACAACTTCAAATTGAAGTATAGTTGATAATTTGTAATTATCAGTTCTAAATTGTTGATTGAGAATTTCAAATTCACAACTTCAAATTGAAGTATTATTAACAATTTGTAATTATTATATCTAAATTGTTTATTTGAGAATTTCAAATTCACAACTTCAAATTGAAGTATAGTTAATAATTTGTAATTATCAGTTCTAAATTGTTTATTTGATAATTTCAAATTCACAACTTCAAATTGAAGTATAGTTAACAATTTGTAATTATTACTTCTAAATTGTTTATTTGAGAATTTCAAATTCACAACTTCAAATTGAAGTATAGTTAACAATTTGGAATTATCAGTTTTAAATTGTTTATTTGAGAATTTTAAATTCACAACTTCAAATTGAAGTGTAGTTAAGAATTTGTAATTAATAATTCTAAATTGTTTATTTGAGAATTTCAAATTCACAACTTCAAATTGAAGTATAGTTAATAATTTGAAATTATTAATTCTAAATTGTTTATTTATAAATTTCAAATTCACAACTTCAAAATGAAGTATAGTTAACAATTTGTAATTATCAGTTCTAAATTGTTTATTTGAGAATTTCAAATTCACAACTTCAAATTGAAGTATAGTTAACAATTTGTAATTATTAATTCTAAATTGTTTATTTGAGAGATTCAAATTCACAACTTCAAATTGAAGTATAGTTAACAATTTGTAATTACTAATTCTAAATTGTTTATTTGAGAATTTCAAATTCACAACTTCAATTTGAAGTATAGTTAACAATTTGTAATTATCAGTTCTAAATTGTTTATTTGAGAATTTCTAATTCACAACTTCAAATTGAAGTATAGTTAATAACTTGAAATTATTAGTTCTAAATTGTTTATTTGTGAATTTCAAATTCACAACTTCAAATTGAAGTATAGTTAACAATTTGTAATTATTAATTCTAAATTGTTTATTTGATAATTTCAAATTCACAACTTCAAATTGAAGTATAGTTAACAATTTGTAATTACTAATTCTATATTGTTTATTTGAGAATTTCAAATTCACAACTTCAAATTGAAGTATAGTTAACAATTTGTAATTATTAATTCTAAATTGTTTATTTGAGAATTTCAAATTCACAACTTCAAATTGAAGTATAGTTAACAATTTGTAATTATCAGTTCTAAATTGTATATTTGAGAATTTCAAATTCACAACTTCAAATTGAAGTATAGTTAATAATTTGTAATTATTAATTCTAAATTGTTTATTCGAAAATTTCAAATTCACAACTTTAAGTTGAAGTATAGTTAACAATTTGTAATTGACAGTTCTAAATTGTTTATTTGAGAATTTCAAATTCACAACTTCAAAATGAAGTATAGTTAACAATTTGTAATTATCAGTTCTAAATTGTTTATTTGAGAATTTCAAATTCACAACTTCAAATTGAAGTATAGTTAACAATTTGTAATTATTAATTTAAATTGTTTATTTGAGAATTTCAAATTCACAACTTCAAATTGAAGTATAGTTAATAATTTGAAATTATTAATTCTAAATTGTTTATTTATAAATTTCAAATTCACAACTTCAAAATGAAGTATAGTTAACAATTTGTAATTATCAGTTCTAAATTGTTTATTTGAGAATTTCAAATTCACAACTTCAAATTGAAGTATAGTTAATAATTTGTAATTATCAGTACTAAATTATTTATTTGTGAATTTCAAATTTACAACTTCAAATTGAAGTATAGTTAACAATTTGTAATTCTTAATTCTAACTTGTTTATTTGAGATTTTAAATTCACAACTTCAAATTGAAGTATAGTTAACAATTTGTAATTATCAGTTCTAAATTGTTTATTTGAGAATTTCAAATTCACATCTTCAAATTGAAGTATAGTTAACAATTTGTAATTATTAATTCTAAATTGTTTATTTGAGAATATCAAATTCACAACTTCAAATTGAGGTATAGTTAATAACTTGAAATTTGTAATTCTAAATTATTTATTTGTGAATTTCAAATTCACAACTTCAAGTTGAAGTATAGTTAAGAATTTGTAATTATTATGTCTAAATTGTATATTTGAGAATTTCAAATTCACAACTTTAAATTGAAGTATAGTTAACAATTTGTAATTATTAATTCTAAATTGTTTATTTGAGAATTTCAAATTCACAACTTCAAATTAAAGTATAGTTAACAATTTGTAATTATTCATTCTAAATTGTTTATTTGAGAATTTCAAATTCACAACTTTAAATTGAAGTATAGTTAACAATTTGTAATTACATATTCTATATTGTTTATTTGAGAATTTCAAATTCACAACTTCAAATTGAAGTATAGTTAACAATTTGTAATTATCAGGTCTCAATTGTATATTTGAGAATTTCAAATTCACAACTTCAAATTGAAGTATAGTTAACAATTTGTAATTATTAATTCTAAATTGTTTATTTGAGAATTTCTAATTCACAACTTCAAATTGAATTATAGTTAATAATTTGAAAGTATTAATTCTAAATTGTTTATTTGAGAATTTCAAATTCACAACTTCAAATTGAAGTATAGTTAACAATTTGTAATAATCAGTTCTAAATTGATTATTTGAGAATTTCTAATTCACAACTTCTAATTGAATTATAGTTAATAATTTGAAAGTATTAATTCTAAATTGTTTATTTGAGAATTTCAAATTCACAACTTCAAATTATAGTATAGTTAACAATTTGTAATTATTACTTCTAAATTGTTTATTTGAGAGATTCAAATTCACAACTTCAAATTGAAGTATAGTTAACAATTTGTAATTATCAGTTCTAAATTGTTTATTTGAGAATTTCTAATTCACAACTTCAAATTGAAAGTATAGTTAACAATTTGTAATTATAAATTTAAATTGTTTATTTGAGAATTTCAAATTCACAACTTCAAATTGAAATATAGTTAACAATTTGTAATTTTAATTCTAAATTGTTTATTTGAGAATTTCAAATTCACAACTTCAAATTTAAGTATAGTTAACAATTTGTAATTATCAGTTCTAAATTGTTTATTTGAGAGATTCAAAATCACAACTTCAAATTGAATTATAGTTAACAATTTGTAATTACTAATTCTAAATTGTTTATTTGAGAATTTCAAATTCACAACTTCAATTTGAAGTATAGTTAACAATTTGTAATTATCAGTTCTAAATTGTTTATTTGAGAATTTCTAATTCACAACTTCAAATTGAAGTATAGTTAACAATTGGTAATTATTAATTCTAAATTGTTTATTCGAGAATTTCAAATTCACAACTTCAAATTGAAGTATAGTTAACAATTTGTAATTAATAATGCTAAATTGTTTATTTGAGAATTTCAAATTCACAACTTCAAATTGAAGTATAGTTAATAATTTTAAATTATTAATTCTAAATTGTTTATTTATAAATTTCAAATTCACAACTTCAAAATGAAGTATAGTTAACAATTTGTAATTATCAGTTCTAAATTGTTTATTTGAGAATTTCAAATTCACAACTTCAAATTGAAGTATAGTTAAGAATTTGTAATTATTAATTCTAAATTGTTTATTTGAGAATTTCAAATTCACAACTTCAAATTAAAGTATAGTTAACAATTTGTAATTATCAGTTCTAAATTGTTTATTTGAGAATTTCAAATTCAAACTTCAAATTGAAGTATAGTTAATAACTTGAAATTACTAATTCTAAATTGTTTATTTGAGAATTTCAAATTCACAACTTTAAATTGAAGTATAGTTAAGAATTTGTAATTATTAATTCTAAATTGTTTATTTGAGAATTTCAAATTCACAACTTCAAATTAAAGTATAGTTAACAATTTGTAATTATCAGTTCTAAATTGTTTATTTGAGAATTTCAAATTCACAACTTCAAATTGAAGTATAGTTAACAATTTGTAATAATTAATTCTAAATTGTTTATTTGAGAATTTTATATTCTCAACTTCAAATTGAAGTATAGCTAACAATTTGTAATTATTAATTCTAAATTGTTTATTTGAGAATTTAAATTCACATTTCAAATTGAAGTATAGTTAATAATTTGAAATTATTAATTCTAAATTGTTTATTTGAGAATTTCAAATTCACAACTTCAAATTGAAGTATAGTTAACAATTTGTAATTATTAATTCTAAATTGTTTATTTGAGAATTTTATATTCTCAACTTCAAATTGAAGTATAGCTAACAATTTGTAATTATTAATTCTAAATTGTTTATTTGAGAATTTAAAATTCACATTTCAAATTGAAGTATAGTTAATAATTTGTAATTATTAATTCTAAATTGTTTATTTGAGAATTTCAAATTCACAACTTCAAATTGAAGTATAGTTAATAATTTGAAATTATTAATTCTAAATTGTTTATTTGAGAATTTCAAATTCACAACTTCAAATTGAAGTATAGTTAATAATTTGTAATTATTAATTCTAAATTGTTTATTTGAGAATTTCAAATTCACAACTTCAAATTAAGTATAGTTAACAATTTGTAATTATTAATTCTAAATTGTTTATTTGAGAATTTCAAATTCACAACTTCAAATTGAAGTATAGTTAATAATTTGAAATTATAATTCTAAATTGTTTATTTGAGAATTTCAAATTCACAACTTCAAATTGAAGTATAGTTAACAATTTGTAATTATTAATTCTAAATTGTTTATTTGAGAATTTCAAATTCACAACTTCAAATTGAAGTATAGTTAACAATTTGTAATTATTAATTCTAAATTGTTTATTTGAGAATTTCAAATTCACAACTTCAAATTGAAGTATAGTTAACAATTTGTAATTATTAATTCTAAATTGTTTATTTGAGAATTTCAAATTCACAACTTCAAATTGAAGTATAGTTAATAATTTGAAATTATTAATTTAAATTGTTTATTTGAGAATTTCAAATTCACAACTTCAAATTGAAGTATAGTTAATAATTTGTAATTATTAATTCTAAATTGTTTATTTGAAAATTTTTAAATATTCTCAACTTCAAATTGAAGTATAGCTAACAATTTGTAATTATTAATTCTAAATTGTTTATTTGAGAATTTAAATTCACATTTCAAATTGAAGTATAGTTAATAATTTGAAATTATTAATTCTAAATTATTTATTTGAGAATTTTAAATTCACAACTTCAAATTGAAGTATAGTTAATAATTTGAAATTATCAGTTCTAAATTGTTTATTTGAGAATTTCAAATTCACAACTTCAAATTGAAGTATAGTTAATAATTTGAAATTATTAATTCTAAATTGTTTATTTGAGAATTTCAAATTCACAACTTTAAATTGAAGTATAGTTAATAATTTGAAATTATTAATTTAAATTGTTTATTTGAAAATTTCAAATTCACAACTTCAAATTGAAGTATAGTTAATAATTTGAAATTATTAATTCTAAATTGTTTATTTGAGAATTTCAAATTCACAACTTCAAATTGAAGTATAGTTAACAATTTGTAATTATTAATTCTAAATTGTTTATTTGAGAATTTCATATTCTCAACTTTAAATTGAAGTATAGCTAACAATTTGTAATTATTAATTCTAAATTGTTTATTTGAGAATTTAAAATTCACATTTCAAATTGAAGTATAGTTAATAATTTGAAATTATTAATTCTAAATTATTTATTTGAGAATTTTAAATTCACAACTTCAAATTGAAGTATAGTTAATAATTTGAAATTATCAGTTCTAAATTGTTTATTTGAGAATTTCAAATTCACAACTTCAAATTGAAGTATAGTTAATAATTTGAAATTATTAATTCTAAATTGTTTATTTGAGAATTTCAAATTCACAACTTTAAATTGAAGTATAGTTAATAATTTGAAATTATTAATTCTAAATTGTTTATTTGAAAATTTCAAATTCACAACTTCAAATTGAAGTATAGTTAATAACTTGAAATTATTAATTCTAAATTATTTATTTGAGAATTTTAAATTCACAACTTCAAATTGAAGTATAGTTAACAATTTGTAATTATCAATTCTAAATTGTTTATTTGAGTATTTTAAATTTATAACTTCAAATTGAAGTATAGTTAACAATTTGTAATTATCAGTTCTAAACTGTTTATTTGAGTATTTCAAATTCACAACTTCAAATTGAAGTATAGTTAACAATTTGTAATTATTAATTCTAAATTGTTTATTTGAGAATTATAAATTCACAACTTCAAATTGATGTATAGTTAATAATTTGTAATTATCAGTTCTAAATTTTTATTCGAGAATTTCAAATTCACAACTTTAAATTGAAGTATAGTTAACAATTTGTAATTATTATCTGAATTGTTTATTTGAGAATTTCAAATTCACAACTTCAAATTGAAGTATAGTTAACAATTTGTAATTATCAGTTCTAAATTGTTTATTTGAGAATTTCAAATTCACAACTTCAAATTGAAGTATAGTTAACAATTTGTAATTATTAATTCTAAATTGTTTATTTGAGAATTTTATATTCTCAACTTCAAATTGAAGTATAGCTAACAATTTGTAATTATTAATTCTAAATTGTTTATTTGAGAATTTAAATACACATTTCAAATTGAAGTATAGTTAATAATTTGAAATTTTTAATTCTAAATTGTTTATTTGAGAATTTCAAATTCACAACTTCAAATTGAAGTATAGTTAACAATTTGTAATTATTAATTCTAAATTGTTTATTTGAGAATTTCATATTCTCAACTTCAAATTGAAGTATAGCTAACAATTTGTAATTATTAATTCTAAATTGTTTATTTGAGAATTTCAAATTCACATTTCATATTGAAGTATAGTTAATAATTTGAAATTATTAATTCTAAATTGTTTATTTGAAAATTTCAAATTCACAACTTCAAATTGAAGTATAGTTAATAACTTGAAATTATTAATTCTAAATTATTTATTTGAGAATTTTAAATTCACAACTTCAAATTGAAGTATAGTTAACAATTTGTAATTATCAATTCTAAATTGTTTATTTGAGAATTTTAAATTCACAACTTCAAATTGAAGTATAGTTAACAATTTGTAATTATCAGTTCTAAACTGTTTATTTGAGTATTTCAAATTTACAACTTCAAATTGAAGTATAGTTAACAATTTGTAATTATTAATTCTAAATTGTTTATTTGAGAATTTTAAATTCACAACTTCAAATTGATGTATAGTTAAAAATTTGTAATTATCAGTTCTAAATTGTTTATTTGAGAATTTCAAATTCAAACTTCAAATTGAAGTATAGTTAATAACTTGAAATTACTAATTTAAATTGTTTATTTGAGAATTTCAAATTCACAACTTTAAATTGAAGTATAGTTAACAATTTGTAATTATTAATTCTAAATTGTTTATTTGAGAATTTCAAATTCACAACTTCAAATTGAAGTATAGTTAACAATTTGTAATTATTAATTCTAAATTGTTTATTTGAGAATTTTATATTCTCAACTTCAAATTGAAGTATAGCTAACAATTTGTAATTATTAATTCTAAATTGTTTATTTGAGAATTTAAAATTCACATTTCAAATTGAAGTATAGTTAATAATTTGAAATTATTAATTCTAAATTGTTTATTTGAGAATTTCAAATTCACAACTTCAAATTGAAGTATAGTTAACAATTTGTAATTATTAATTCTAAATTGTTTATTTGAGAATTTCATATTCTCAACTTCAAATTGAAGTATAGCTAACAATTTGTAATTATTAATTCTAAATTGTTTATTTGAGAATTTAAAATTCACATTTCAAATTGAAGTATAGTTAATAATTTGAAATTATTAATTCTAAATTATTTATTTGAGAATTTTAAATTCACAACTTCAAATTGAAGTATAGTTAATAATTTGAAATTATTAATTCTAAATTGTTTATTTGAGAATTTCAAATTCACAACTTCAAATTGAAGTATAGTTAACAATTTGTAATTATTAATTCTAAATTGTTTATTTGAGAATTTCATATTCTCAACTTCAAATTGAAGTATAGCTTAACAATTTGTAATTATTAATTCTAAATTGTTTATTTGAGAATTTAAAATTCACATTTCAAATTGAAGTATAGTTAATAATTTGTAATTATTAATTCTAAATTGTTTATTTGAGAATTTTATATTCTCAACTTCAAATTGAAGTATAGCTAACAATTTGTAATTATTAATTCTAAATTGTTTATTTGAGAATTTAAAATTCACATTTCAAATTGAAGTATAGTTAATAATTTGAAATTATTAATTCTAAATTATTTATTTGAGAATTTTAAATTCCAACTTCAAATTGAAGTATAGTTAATAATTTGAAATTATCAGTTCTAAATTGTTTATTTGAGAATTTCAAATTCACAACTTCAAATTGAAGTATAGTTAATAATTTGAAATTATTAATTCTAAATTGTTTATTTGAGAATTTCAAATTCACAACTTTAAATTGAAAGTATAGTTAATAATTTGAAATTATTAATTCTAAATTGTTTATTTGAAAATTTCAAATTCACAACTTCAAATTGAAGTATAGTTAAAATTTGTAATTATTAATTCTAAATTGTTTATTTGAGAATTTTAAATTCACAACTTCAAATTGAAGTATAGTTAACAATTTGTAATTATCAATTCTAAATTGTTTATTTGAGAATTTTAAATTCACAACTTCAAATTGAAGTATAGTTAACAATTTGTAATTATCATTCTAAATTGTTTATTTGAGAATTTCAAATTCACAACTTCAAATTGAAGTATAGTTAACAATTTGTAATTATTAATTCTAAATTGTTTATTTGAGAATTTTAAATTCACAACTTCAAATTGAAGTATAGTTAACAATTTGTAATTATCAGTTCTAAATTGTTTATTTGAGAATTTCAAATTCAAACTTCAAATTGAAGTATAGTTAATAATTTGTAATTATAATTCTAAATTGTTTATTTGAGAATTTCAAATTCACAACTTCAAATTGAAGTATAGTTAAAATTTGTAATTATTAATTCTAAATTGTTTATTTGAGAATTTCAAATTCACAACTTCAAATTGAAGTATAGTTAACAATTTGTAATTATTAATTCTAAATTGTTTATTTGAGAATTTTAAATTCCAACTTCAAATTGAAGTATAGTTAACAATTTGTAATTATTAATTCTAAATTGTTTATTTGAGAATTTAAATTCACAATTTTCAAATTGAAGTATAGTTAATAATTTGAAATTATTAATTCTAAATTATTTATTTGAGAATTTTAAATTCACAACTTCAAATTGAAGTATAGTTAATAATTTGAAATTATCAGTTCTAAATTGTTTATTTGAGAATTTCAAATTCACAACTTCAAATTGAAGTATAGTTAACAATTTGTAATTATTAATTCTAAATTGTTTATTTGAGAATTTTAATTCTCAACTTCAAATTGAAGTATAGTTAACAATTTGTAATTATTAATTCTAAATTGTTTATTTGAGAATTTAAATTCACAATTTCAAATTGAAGTATAGTTAATAATTTGTAATTATTAATTCTAAATTGTTTATTTGAGAATTTTATATTCTCAACTTCAAATTGAAGTATAGCTAACAATTTGTAATTATTAATTCTAAATTGTTTATTTGAGAATTTAAAATTCACATTTCAAATTGAAGTATAGTTAATAATTTGAAATTATTAATTCTAAATTATTTATTTGAGAATTTTAAATTCCAACTTCAAGTTGAAGTATAGTTAATAATTTGAAATTATCAGTTCTAAATTGTTTATTTGAGAATTTCAAATTCACAACTTCAAATTGAAGTATAGTTAATAATTTGAAATTATTAATTCTAAATTGTTTATTTGAGAATTTCAAATTCACAACTTTAAATTGAAGTATAGTTAATAATTTGAAATTATTAATTCTAAATTGTTTATTTGAAAATTTCAAATTCACAACTTCAAATTGAAGTATAGTTAATAACTTGAAATTATTAATTCTAAATTATTTATTTGAGAATTTTAAATTCACAACTTCAAATTGAAGTATAGTTAACAATTTGTAATTATCAATTCTAAATTGTTTATTTGAGAATTTTAAATTCACAACTTCAAATTGAAGTATAGTTAACAATTTGTAATTATCAGTTCTAAACTGTTTATTTGAGTATTTCAAATTCACAACTTCAAATTGAAGTATAGTTAACAATTTGAAATTATTAATTCTAAATTATTTATTTGAGAATTTTAAATTCACAACTTCAAATTGATGTATAGTTAACAATTTGTAATTATCAGTTCTAAATTGTTTATTTGAGAATTTCAAATTCAAACTTCAAATTGAAGTATAGTTAATAACTTGAAATTACTAATTCTAAATTGTTTATTTGAGAATTTCAAATTCACAACTTTAAATTGAAGTATAGTTAACAATTTGTAATTATTAATTCTAAATTGTTTATTTGAGAATTTCAAATTCACAACTTCAAATTGAAGTATAGTTAACAATTTGTAATTATTAATTCTAAATTGTTTATTTGAGAATTTTATATTCTCAACTTCAAATTGAAGTATAGCTAACAATTTGTAATTATTAATTCTAAATTGTTTATTTGAGAATTTAAAATTCACATTTCAAATTGAAGTATAGTTAATAATTTGAAATTATTAATTCTAAATTGTTTATTTGAGAATTTCAAATTCACAACTTCAAATTGAAGTATAGTTAACAATTTGTAATTATTAATTCTAAATTGTTTATTTGAGAATTTCATATTCTCAACTTCAAATTGAAGTATAGCTAACAATTTGTAATTATTAATTCTAAATTGTTTATTTGAGAATTTAAAATTCACATTTCAAATTGAAGTATAGTTAATAATTTGAAATTATTAATTCTAAATTATTTATTTGAGAATTTTAAATTCACAACTTCAAATTGAAGTATAGTTAATAATTTAAATTATCAGTTCTAAATTGTTTATTTGAGAATTTCAAATTCACAACTTCAAATTGAAGTATAGTTAACAATTTGTAATTATTAATTCTAAATTGTTTATTTGAAAATTTTTAAATATTCTCAACTTCAAATTGAAGTATAGTTAACAATTTGTAATTATTAATTCTAAATTGTTTA